>PVKA01031674.1:0-26050 GCA_004027165.1 Ctenomys sociabilis | reverse complement strand
TTTTTTTTTTTTTTTTTTTTTTTTTTTTTTTTTTTTTTTTTTTTTTTTTTTTTTTTTTTTTTTGTCTTTTTGAGACAGGGTCTCACTATGCAGTTCAGGCTGGCCTTAAACTCACTTTGTAGCTCAGGCTGGTCTCAAACTCACAACAATCCTCCTGCCTCAGCCTCCCGAGTGCTGGGATTACAGGCATGCGCCACCATGCTTCCCAATCTGCTCTTGCAGTATATTTCCTGTTATTGGTGAATCGAGTACTTTTACACTGATAGTTGTAATTGAGATATACTGACTTATGCTTGACATGGTATTTACCTGCTGTTGTAGACCTCTTTTTGTCCCGTGCTTAATTATTTGTCCTATTTGGTGGGTTTTTTCCATTCTCATTGATGGAGTTGTGGATATTTTGATCCCTTTCTAGAATATCTTAGAAGTCTGTGTAGAGTTGACTTTGTTGTCATGAAATTCTTTAGTTATTCTTTGTCATGGAAGTATTTCACTTCTCTATTACACTTAAAAAAGAAATTTGTAGGGTATATCAATCTGGGTTGAAATTTGTTTTCTTGTAAGACTTGAAGTACTTTGCTCCACGCTCTTCTTGACTTGATGGTTTGTGAAGAGAAATTTGCCATTATTCTGATGGGTTTTCCTTTAAATGTGATCTGTTTCTTTTCTTTTTTTTTTTTTTTAATTTTAGGGAAGGGTCGACAGGGTGTTCAGGGTCTCACTATTTGATCGGGCTCATATTGATCCGCCTGTTTACAGCCTCCAAAGAACTGGGATTACAGAGTGTGCCAGCATGCCCAGTCTCAATTGCCATCTCAGCGCACCTGCTGTGCTGGCCCGGGGATTTAACTCTGGGTCCCTGTGCATACTTGCAGGTACTCCACTGAGCTATGTTTTCTCTAGTGGCTTTTAGTATATTGTTTCTGTGCTAAATTTCTGCAATCTTGATTATTATATGTCTGGGTGGTTTTAACTGGGTAGATGTTACTACATGCTTCAGTTACCTGAAGGTCATATTGTTTCCCCATCTTTGGGAAGTTTTCTGCTATTACTTCTGCCCATATTCTTTTTATATCATTTGTATTGACTCCTTCTCATTGATGCCTATTAGTCTTATGTTGGTTATCTTTGCATCATCTTGCAGATGTTGAATTATTTGTTCCTACATCTAGTTGTCTTTAGGAGATCTTTTCTTACCTTTTCACTAACTGAAATGGTATCTTCAAGGTCTGAAAGTCTATTTTCACTTTCATTCAAATGGTTTTGCTCACTTGTGATTGAGGTTATAATTTCCTGTATATCTCTTTGAATCTGCTTCATGCATTCTATTTCTTTCCTATATTGCTCATTCAAGTATTTCATCATTTTTCTATTCTCTGTTTTTTATTATTTATTATTTTATTATTTTCTTCTTTAGAAGCACTTAGTTCTTTTTTCATTATAGTTATTACTTCTCTCTGTGCTTCAAAAATTATTTCTGATCTGACTTCCTTTATACCTTTCTGAAGTTGTTTCTTTACTTGAGACACTATTATTTCAGAGATGTCAAGTGCATGATTTCCAATTTCTTCTATGCTGATGTCTCCTGCACTTGTTCTGAGTTGGCTCAGGGCCTGAGAACACGTTTTGTTTCTTCTCCTTGTCATTTTGTATCACACTCTTCTGCCCTTTTGTGTAGAGCTTTGGTAATTATTACCTTAGTACCAGGTCCGGATCTACCAAGGTCAAACTCATCCAAGTAGGTGTGGCTTGGGTCTGGCTGCTGTGCTCCACTTCTCCCTGCAGCAGCCCTTGGAAATGAACCCTTTGTGCCACTCTGGTAAGATCAGCTTGGAGGGTCTTGTCTCTATCCCCTCTGCAGGGAGTTCTGCTGCAGGGTTCCACACAGGGCCTGGGCCTGTCTGATGGAGGAAGTCCCCCACACACACACACCTGGCTTTGGTGCTGGCTGCAGTGAGGATCTGGTGGGCAGGTGGATGGTCCCACACACAAGCACCAGGCCTGGGAGCCGGCTGGAATGAGGATCCAGAGTGATAGTGGATGGCCCCACACACATTCCAGGTCTGAGTGATGGCTGGAATGAAGATCTGTCTTGTTTTTTAATTATGTATCATTTCTAATATCTTATCTAGGGACTGGGTATATAGCTCAGTGTTACAAGTGCCTGACTGTTAGTGCAAGGTCCTAAGTTTAATCCCTGGTACAAAAACAAAACACCTAATATCTTATCCATTATTTTTCTATTCTCTTTAAAATAAATTAAGAAATAAAAATACTTTTAAGTGAAGATATACAGATAAATGTAAGTACATGATAGATATAGATATGTATATAGAGATATCAAAATCACCTTTTGGGAATATGTTGCGGACATCATGCTCTTTGCCTTAAATATTTGCACATGAATTTCTTAACCACATTTTCTCTTTATATGCCAAACTATGTATATTAAATTCAGAAAAAATAGTTTTGATGCAATAATATTATAAAATCTATACTTATTCAAATCTTGCCAGTTAAATCAACAATTCACCTTTATTTTTCAAATAAAAATAATTTCTATCAAGATTCACTCCAAGTGACATATTACATTTCTTTATCCTTTCATTTTAATCTTTTTTTTTTCATTTAGTAGAGGGGATATAGGGTCTTATTGAATAGATCAGATTCATAGAGATCCTCCTGTTTTCAGCTTCCCAAGTGCTGAGATTACAGGCAAGTGCCACCATGCCCAGTCTCAACTGATGTTTCTGCATGCCCCAGGATCGGGCCAGCATGGCACACCAGGGATTGAACCCCAGCCACTGCACTCTGTGTAGGCAGGCATTTAGATTACTAAGCTATCAGGATGGCTCTCTTTTACTTTAATCTTAATCTGGGGGATAATTTATTTTTTTTATTTCTGTTCTTGATATATTTGAATGCTCCTGGTTATTATTATTATTTCATGAATACTCTCTCAGTGTGCGTTTGTGTGTTGTTTCTCACAGTTTGCTCAGTTACATATTTTCGGTAAGATGAGAAGAAATGGTGTGGCTCTTCTTTATTTGGAAAATACTATGTTCACCAGGACTTTGTGATGGTGCCCACATGCTTTTTCTCATACCTCACTGACTATTCCTCTCTGTTGTCTTTAGAAATGTCACGGTGGGTTGGGTACCCCTGCTAAGCACCACCTCGTCCCCTCCCACATCATCACTGCCTTCCCAGTTCCAGGAAACAGCAGCATCGCACTGTGCTCTTTCTTCCTCTACCCCAGATTCAAACACAGAACAGCCAATGTGCATATTTCCCTGAGTATCAAAAAAGCATGCAAATTTTAGCCAACCTATTGTCTAAAACCAACCTATTGATTACTTCCCAAGGAAAATTATTCCTGGAGTCTCCAGGTTGAGACCCAAAAAGGAAGAAAAACTCAGGCAACAATGGGGAGGTGATTAGGAAATGTTCCAAGCAGAAGGAAGTGCACTCACGTTGGAACACCTTCTAAGATTACTGCAGAGAACTGAAAATTGACAAGGACCTCAGGAAATCTAGTCTGATATCACACAATATGATCAGTTCTATGCAGAGCTTATAATGCATACTTGTTACAGCTGCAACCATGGGAACTTTTTCTCTAAAATATTTGTGTTGTAAGGGCAATTAATTTAACTGAGTAAGCTAAGATTTCATATGTATCTCTGAGTCACCTAAAAGGCATGTTGTTTTTAAAGTGAATCTAATTGAAATCAGGTTGCAGAAAAAGCATAAAATTGCAGCACAGTTTAAAACTGCTGATTCTGAACGAAGGACTACAATGAAAATCAAGCAAACAGCTACACCAAACTGCTGCAGATTTCTGATTCCTGCAGTGTTATCTTTTTCCTATGCACACAGTTAGTGATCATGTTATAATTAATAGTAGTCTGTACAATATGGATTGTGTTCCTGGATCGATCGATTACATCACACATAATTTACCTAAGGGAGCACAAACTGTGGAAATGATATTTGTAATTAGCTTCTGCTCCAGTGCTCTTGCTGACAAGGAGATTGTTGTCTCGCAAAGCAGTTAATTTCATTTTTAAAATATTATCCATGTTGCTGATAACTTCTTTATATTAAATCAAGCCCTACCACTCAATAATTTTTAACTATTGGTTCTAAATTCAGTCATCTAGGGACACATAGAAGTCTTATTCCATTTTAAATAGCATGGTTTAGTAGGGGTTTTTTTCTTGTATTTCTTCTTTGTTTGCTTCATCTATCTTAGGTCAATAAAATCTTGGTCAGTAAATGCCTTCTCAACAAAAATGTAGACAAAGGGGGAGGGCTTTCTATTTGTGCAGTGAACTAGAACAAATTTAGGCCCAAGTCTAGACCAGTAACATTGATCTTCCTGTCTTCAGGCTCTTCCCGGTACCCTATTCTCATGGCAATAAATGCCAGCTCTATGTCTGTTGTATGCACTGTGCAATCTTTGTCTAATTTCACTGCAGTTCAACTGTTATCTACGATCAAGTACTTGGATGCCAATAGCAAAATTAATTGGCATGGAGCTAAACTATTATTTCATTTTATGATTAAGATTCAAATCCAATAGTTCTGTTCGACAAGGAAGCTATTGTGGCTTTCCCATTCTTATTTCACAATCTCTACTCCTGTTTTCACATTCTCCAAGGAAGATCTGTTTATTCCTGGATTTGGAAGGCAGTTTCTTACCAAGAAGATTTCAAAATCAGATGCAATTGATTGAGCCAGGAAGTAAGACTTTCCTGTTTATTTAAAAGCTTTATTGATGCATAATTAATATGCAGTATTTAAAGTCTAAAATTTGACATCGATACATGTAAAACTGTCACTATTGCCAGACAATGCACACATGCATCATGTCCTAAAATTTACCTGTGTCCCCCTCATTTGCCCCTTTTTCTTTTATTATGGTAATTTTATTTTATTTTGTAGACTAAAAAGCAAGCAAGAGGGGCTGGAGAGACGGCTCAGTGTAATAAGTGTTTCCTTGGCAAGCACAAGGGCCTAAGTTCAATCCATGGTTTTGCCAAAAACAAAAAATAAAATAAAAACACAAACAAGAAAAGCAAAAACAAACACAGGAATAGAGTAACATGCAACAATACATATATTACAGATTTTCAAAGCAAGAATAGCTGATTAACAATGATTGATATATTATCTTTTTTATCATCAGATCTGTTGTTCAGATTAACAGTTGTGCAAGATTGGACATATGATTGAATACGACCACGTGCTTTCAGGAAATCTTAATTTTTTTGTTCTTGTCTTTCTTTTTCTTTTACTACCTTCTTCTAAAAAATTATTTTAAAAAGAGTAGAGCAATGATTGATATGGCATTACAATCAATGCACATTTAGAAGACCAAGATGACAGGTATTTAAAGCATGATTTTTGTATTACACGTTGCTGTCCTCAATGTAGTTGCTTAGTTCACAGAAATCAGTATACGGAGTTAGTCAAAGAAAGTTAGTGTTCTACGTATTAACTATTTTCAAAAATTTGATGCATATTCTCAGTACAATCACCTCAATGTTCTTGTATATACACTTGCATATTTACCCTTACCTTTTCCATTGTCTTTTCTCCTTTTTCTCCTCTTCGTTGTTTAATCCTTAAGTGCCATTTCTTTCCATTTAAGTGTACCTGGCCTACCTTTCAGGTTTTATGTCCTCTTTCAGGTTTTATTTCCTCTTTCAGGTTCTTACACTGGGGAGACAATATGATGTTTGTGCATGTGTGTCCTGTTTATTTCACTTACACCATATGCCCCCTTTGCATTCTTTCTTGGGCTTCTTCCATACTCAAGCAACTGCTGATATGCTTTGTTACTATCGATTTGTTTGCATTTCTGGAGTGAGATTGAAAAACATGTACTCTTTTCATCTGCATTCTTCCATGAGACGTAGTTATTTGGAAATTCATTAACATTGTTGCATCTATTGCTAGCTCATTTGTTTAGACTATTCACCATTCCACTAAATGGACATACTCTAACACTTTTATTCACCCATCTAATAGTTGATCTGTTAAACTAATCTCATAATTTATTCTAACCTTTGGTTCTGTTGCTAGATATTGGATATGACAAAATGAACAGTGTTCTTTCAATTTTTTTTCAGTACCGAGGATCAAACTTGGGACCCTGCGCTTGCCAGGCAGGTGCTTATGCCAGTGGGCTATATCCCGGGGTCTTCTCGTTTTTCAGTGAGTCACTGCCAACAATATATTTCTCTATGATATTCCAAAACCCAGACAATTTTTCTGTATTAAAAGTTCTTCTTTAAATATTTAGAAAAAAAAAAAAAGAACTCCACAGGAATCTATGCTCTTAAACATCAGATAATACTGTATTTATGCATGTTCATTGCGTATATTTTAGTCTACTTTTTTGTATGAATTTTCTGATCTCTGGATAAATATTCCCATAGTTTGAGGAAGCTATTTCCTTCCTTGAGCTTTGGGCTCAAATTTCCCTGGCATCCACATCACGTACTAAATGATCTAGTGCTTCTCACAAAACAAGACTCCCAGGAATCTACCTTGGTGTTCCAGAATCTTTCAAAATGAATATTTCTTTATGAGATTCATACCCTGAATCTTTCTCTAAGAATAGAAGAACAACAGGGAGAAGAAATTCACATCATCTTTATCTAATTCCCAAATTTTAATGAATATTTCCTAATAGTTCTTACTTCTGCTATACCTTCTTATGCTTTTTCTTTTTTATTCTCCTTTCTTACGCCTAAATCCCTTGTTAGACCAATGTTCTATGTACAAAATTTTTTTAAAAATTGAAATTGTTAAGATCAGTGAGATGGGTGCTTCAATTCTATTTCTTCTTTCTTATTCTCTATTCTGTTAAAATAAAAAAGCAGAACTGTTTCCTTCCAAATTGGTATATATGAGGCTATCATCTTTGGGAGCAGTGTTGGATTATTTGAGAGCAGCTTTTGGGTTACACGCGTTTAGCAACGTTCTCCATCAGGAAATCTGCTTCCTGTCTGATTACTTGAGTGACTGCTTATTGATATAACTCAGCCTCAGTGGATGGCACTGAGATCATGGAGCAAAGCTAATGGCTCTTCCATGTGTCAAACAAAGCCCTCTCTCCTTGTCTTTAACTTTCAGGTAAGTTACTTTTCAGTAATAGTTGGCAAAAATACAAAAACAATCCAATTTCTTGCCTTGTGGCCATTTAAGTCTATAAAACAATATTATAACTATTCATTTGTCTTACGCATTGAAATTATTCATCTCAAAAAGAGGGCAAATAATATCTAGGGTTTTGTTTCTATCTTGGTTCACTGTAGACTTCATCCCTCTTCAAATCTGAGAAACAAATAGTAAGGTTTTCATACCCTATTCTGTTACTGGGATCTCCACCCTCTTGCTAACCTTAGTCCACTCTCAGTCTCATAAATTCCATGGAAATTGAAGTTATGCTGTGAGTGAAACAATTGTCCCCAACAGCCTGAGATAGCACCTGCAAAGAGCATTTCTGCACTGTGCAGATGTGACACTCACTTGAAGTTTATGAAGGTGCTCTGCACTAACAAAGCTTGGATCTTCCTCCTCCAGCCTCACGCGTGGGATGATATATGCAGAAGCTGAAGAATAAGAAATTGTAAGTGGAAATTAGAAATAAAATTGAACAGAGTTTAAAATTTAAAGATTTACTAAGATCATGTTCCGAACTCTTTAGATTGGAAGATGCTTAAATTGAACTGAAACGGGCTTCATAAAGAAAAAAAAAAAAGAACCTTAGAACTAAACTGTTAAAGTGTACATGGCTTACAGGCATGACTTGCCGTAGGTATCCACATTGTCATTTCCAGTCTCCTTTTCTTCTGCACTACATTTATTCTACAGTCACTTCACACTCCTTGGGACAAGATGGTCACCATTATGCTCTAAGGATATAACCTTTCCTTTTTTAAAAAATAAATATATACCACTTAGCAGTTCCAGACATACCATGTAGCAGTTTATCGTCTCAGTTCCACATCTACCCTTCATTTCCCTTTAAGGAAAAGGGGCTTCTTTCTAGGACATGGCTTTTTTCTTATTCCCAAGGTTCAGGGCAGAGGAACTTACCCTCCTGAGAGCTTCCAGGAGTGACATCTGTGAAACAATACACCTTGCTAGTATTATTTTTGGGGGGATGGGGGTGGGGGAATACATCTGAGCTGACTCTATGCAGCTCAGACTTTTAGTGATCCTCCTGTTTTCAGACTCCCCGACTCTGGGATGACAGGTGTGCACCACAGGTCCAGACTCTGTGGCTGGCTCAGAGTGCCCAGAGGAATGGCCAGAATAGCATGTGGTGCTGGAGATAGAATCCTGTCCCTATGCAGGCACTTACTCCACTGAGCTATCTTACCGGCCACACTTTATTAATACGAACTCAGGACCTTACACTTACCAAGCAGGCACTTATGCTGCTGAGCTATTTCTCTGACCCAACCAAACATTTTCGAAAGCCTCCTAGTCAGTTCCTGGAGCTCCCCAGCAGCTTCTTCAGAGTGAAGTACATTAGCATCACAGCTCATTTCTTGTCACCTCCCCATGAACACCTTCCAAGTATTCCCAGTGGGCTCGACTTCATCTTTCATCTCATTCTTCTTTAACTTGTTCTCTAGCAAGTTCAGCAGCAGCTCCTACAGATAGCCTCCTAGTAGATTTCTCTGCTATCACAAGTGGTTCTCTACTTACTCTCCACCTGCCACCAACGTTGATCCAGCACTTACCTAGGCAGTCAGCGGCTAGCTACCATCTTATCCTCTCCAGCAGATCTGAGTCCTAATAGTCTTTATATTAGTAAGTCTGTTTAGTACATTAGAGTTTTACATAATGCTCATATTCATCATAGGAAATTTGTACCCATACAAATATATTTTGATTCCTCTTTTCTTTCCCAGTTCCCTCATGAGTCCTAGCCTTAGGAAGAATTTCTCACCTTCCAAGTTTATTTCTTTATATATACTCTTCCTCAGACCTGGAACGTGTTTTTAGATTTTTCTGCAATGCCTTCATGGTTAATTCACTGTAAAAAATTGCTAACTCTTTATAATCAATCATCTATTCAAATCACTATTTGTTTCCATTTTCTGATTAAACTCTGGCTGATACAATAGAAATACTGTTTGCTTCTTTGTTTGTTTGAATTCAATAGATTTAGCTATAGGAAGATTGCAAAATAAAATGTATGAGTGAGATGCACATTGAGCTTTTTGGCCCAGCATGGGTTCATGCCTGTATCTAGAACTATGGGGTACAGTGACATACATCTAGATCCTGTCGCTGAAAAGAAGAGAAGGAGGATTTCTTGAAAGTCAGTTATGAGCAACTGAGTTGGGGAAAGAACAACTAGAATATTAAATCTAAAAGAGCATGTTCTTGAGATTGCCAGGTGCAGTGGGCTTTATAGTAGTCTTCAAGGTAAAGCAGACATTTTAAAATATAAGGCTATAAAACACATAGCTGACAAGAGTAATTTAGGCCTCACAGGTAGGAATCTGGAACAGAAAAGAAGTTTTTCTTTATCACCCTGAATTGAGGTTGCACGCATACTTTTGCTAAGATTCAACAAGGGACAAAAGCCATACATAATCTTGCTTATGCAATTAAAAGGATGTATTGTTTATATAAATAAAACTTCAAAATTAAGATAAAGTTTAAGCAGTACTTAATCTTTTTAGCTTAACTATTTCACAAATAATATAATTCTTATCGTTTGCTGTTCAGCTTTCAATAGCGTTGGCTTCATCCGGAGCTGGCCTCCCTCTTCTTGCCCGCATGGCCACCAGCAGAGCCCGGGCTGTTGTGCTCCATCTCTCTTCCAGAAGTAAAATGAGAGCACCTTGAGCTTAGATTTCTCTGCAAAAGTCCCAGTGTATTCTTTTCAGAAGCATAATTTATGTGTCTATGAGCCATTAACCTAGTGCAGGAGCAGAGAAGACATGAACTAATTTATCCTACATTATATCTTCTATTCTTAAAGTCAAAGCATAATGTGGGAAGGTGTAAGGATGTAGAAATCAAGTTAAAAGCCAACAAACTGGTTTACCAGCAAGAAATAATCTCTGCTTCATTATATCCTCAAAGAAAATTCTATCCAAACCCCAATATACTTTATAGTGGTAGTTTTTACTTGTATCACTTCTCTATCAGACATTGGGTAGTTTTATTTGATGGCAGTAAACATCCCTTGTTCCGCATCCAATCCCCTCAACCTGGATTAGACAGTAGAAGTTTAATAGACATTTAAATGAATGAATATTCTTAAACATTAGGCTTGTCAAAAAAGTTTAAATTTTCTTCTGTGATCAATAGAAAGAACACTCTTAAATATTTTGATCAAGCAGCATCATAATCTAAACAGGAAAGAACCAGTGTAGAGACTGACATTATTGTTCAAGAAATTAATTGCAAAAGACTAATCTGTGCAAGGATAGTGTGGTGGAAGGACAAGAAGACTCTGAAATTTTTCAGAAGTAGAAGAGACAAGGCTTGATGATTATATATGGTGCTCAAAAAAGAGGAAAAATTTACAACTCAAAGATACCTAATCAATATCTGAATTACATCTCCTCCAGGACTACCAGTTCTCACCAGGCAAATAAAAAGAAAAAGATCTGCTTCCTTTATACCAGGGTACGGTTGTTTCAGTCTTCCAGAGGCACTACCTCATTATTTGTCATTATCTTCACTCGATTAGTTTTTATCTTCCACATGCTGGTCTTATTTACACTGTCTCCATAACATCTACAGGTATTAGAATCTCATCTTTGTTTTATAGTTTAAAGAAAAGGCAGTAAGAAAGCGTTGGAGCAATGTGTAACTTGAGTTTACTGTACAAATGAAGATTTATATCCAAGGTGAAGACGAGGTGGAAGGAGCAGTGACTCATTTCTCTTATTTAGATTCTTATCCAGAAGGATATCCCACAGTGTGCCTGAGCTGCATGAGAGACATCTCCTCAACCTGGGAATAACAATGCCTTCATAAGTATCATCACAGGATACAGACCCTAACATATTTGAAAGCTGTCATGAAGATTTATGTAGAAAATGCTGACTGGTTTTTCTGTGAAAACATCTCTATAGATATCAACTGTGGCAAAGCTTTGGAACTGGACCTTAAATGATTGCACAGACCAAAGGTATCTTGAGGATCAGTCAGTAGCACAGAAGGTGGCATGAAGCATTGCAGCCTTGATGTCAAAACACCCGCACCCTTTACTTTTCCTGTTCTCTGTTCATGTGTTATTTTTTCTCCTATTATTTTTGGTTTTGCTATTTTTTATCTAAGTACATTTGTTCCTTCAAGCGTTTTAGGACTTAGTGTCCTAGGAAAAGTTATGACAATTAACAAAGCAGCATTTTTCTACTAACTTCCCAATATCTGTATTTATATGGTATGGAATAAATGTGAGCTGCACAAAATCCAGAGAGAGGGGAAGGAAAGGAAGAATAGGAGAGAGTGAAAGAGAAAAATTCAAGTAGCACCAAATTTTCACTTCATTTTAAAGTCATAGAAGAAGAATGTGGAGAGAAAGGAATAAAAAGGAAAAGAACAAAAAAGAGAAATAAGATGAGAAACAGGAGAAAATAATTGACAGGTGTTTTATTTTTCTGTTTTCCTCTTTGGAAGGCTATGTAAGAGTTTAAGAAAAGAATCAAGACCACCAAGAATGTACACCTATCTCATACTTAGTGAAATATGTTATCCTATGTCAGTTTGGGAAGGCATAGAATGTTTCATTTCGAGGGATTATCGCTACTAATACATACCATCACAAAGACGTCTAACAGTAAATGTAACTTGTCATTATTCCCAGCCACTCTCCCTTCTCACATACCAGAACATGAAGCTTCTTTCCTCAGAACTCAGGACTCTGAATTGACCCTGAGTTGTGGAGGGTTTTATTAATGAACAAATAAAAAGGAATGGGGAAACCATCAGGAGAGCTGATTATGGCCATAGATCCAAGTCTCTTCCTCCTCAACCATAAATAAAGTTAACATTTTGATGTCCATCTGATTAATCCATTTATCTATTCCTTACTTCTGAGCCCAGAAAGCCAGAACAAGTGTTATTTATTGTTTCATAAGATTCCCAATTAGCAAACCAACTGGGAAGCTTGTAGATAGTCATAAGAACTGATATTCAGTGACTGATATAGTCCAGGGAAGCCTTGGAGACAAGGAGGTTATTGGTTCAATCAGGGCAGGGGAAGATTTTTATCCTTAATCTTCAGCGTTTCATAAACCCAAGCTTCTCCTGCCTTTCATTCTGGCAAGTTGTAGCAGCATTTATAGTGATTATGCAGCTGTTTTGTAGCAGCACAGGCAGGGGAGAAAGGGGCCTCTAAAACTCATCCCAAACTCTTTATGGGTACAGATTGTCTTTAGCAGGGATTATTCTAAATTCAGTCAAGTGCACAATTATGCAGTGAAGACCTACTATGTTAAAGACACTGCTCTACATTTCTAGAATATCTCAGTAGATAAAAAAAATAAAAGAAGTTTAAAAAAAAAGATCAGAAATTTCAGAGTTTGGAGGAGAATTTCCAATGTGAAAGTATCTTGCTCAGAATAAAAGATAATATTAAGGTGAACACATGAAGGAGTAATGGTATGAGCCAGACACGACCGAAAGCAGCAGAGAAGAATGCTCCAAACAGAGGGAATAAACTTTCAGAAAATGCTGTTTTCAAAAAGAAGCATGGTGTTGAATTGGGGTTACCTGGGAAAGAGTTAGCCAACAAAGACTCTTGGCCAGTCAGGGAAGTGAGAGGGAGAAGAATAGGGCTGTAGGACAACTATGCAGATGGCGCCTAGAGGTGGGAAATCATCAGACTTCATGGTCTGATATAACGTTCATTAAAATATTTTCATTTCCTGAGTGATGGTGGGCTATGCAATCCAGAAAGGAAGCAGGGCAACTGCCATTAGGAGACAGGTATGCTTATTCCAGATTGAAAACAATGGCACTTTGGATAAGGTCATTCACACGGAGGCACTAAGAAAAGGTCAATCCTGGAATATCTTTTAAATGAAAATCAACAGAATTTCTGGACCACGAGGACATAGACAAAAGAAAAAGGAAAGAAAAAGTCAAGGAAAATTCTAAGGTTTTCCCTTAAAAATCCAGAACAATAGACTTGCCATTTAGCAATGGAAGGTTAGATTTGTGGAGAAAATTCTGAAGCCTAGTTTTGAATGTGCTAAGTTTGTTACAGAGTTATAGTGAAATATTATGTAGAAGTAAACACTATTCTAGAGTCCATGGGAAAGACTGAAGAAGGAAATACAACTTGGAGAGTCATCAATATATTATTGATGGGAACTCAAACTATGAAAGGAGTGAGAATACATATTGGTAGAGAGAGAAGGAAAAATGGCTCAAAGATGACCAAACTCAATATTTCATAGGGGAAAGTAGCCTAACATTTTCAGGTAAAATTTATGTATCACAAAAGGCTGAAAATCTGCCTACAGGTCTCGTAGTACACTAAATAGATTTATGCTCTTGAGTTGATTCACACCAGTGTTACAAACCAGAAGACTCTTTTCTCTCTAAAATTGCTATTCCAGATGTATTATAAGATAGGCTGCCCCAAATTCTTTTCTCCTTGTTTTCAAATACATACAGAACATAGGCAACACTGTGAGCCTGAGTCCGCATCTCAAGTGCTCAAGCTTTTCAAGTCTCCTACCCTCAGATGCTCCAGAGACTAAAACTCTATCCAAAGTCAAGGTATCAGCTCTCTGAAGACCCCAGAAGAATCCTTCCTTGCCTTCCCAGTGTTTTCTGGCTCCTGCAAGTCCTTACTGTTTCCTGGCTCCCACTGTCATCCCCCTTCTCCTAGGATGCATGTTGTGTCTTTCCATCTTCTCCCTCTGTGGCTCTTGAAGAACACCCATTCTTGAATTGAGAGACATTTCCATCCTAACCCAAGTTTATTTTATCTTGAGATACTTACCTCAATCATGTTTGCAAACATGTTTATTCCAAATAAGGCCACATTTTGAGGTTCCAGGTTGACATATATTTTGGAGATTACTTTTCAGCCTTCTAGATATAATCTCATCAGGACAACAGGATTAAACCAAGCTCATTACTGGGAAAATCAGAGGCACAAAATCATCTTAAAGAAAGGTAGAAGACAATGGTAGAACAAGTCTAGTCCTACTTCTGAGGTTAATGGATTGGAGCCTGACTCTTAGGTGAGATTTCCTTACTCACTGAAGTGAAGAAAGACAGGCTTTCTTTGAACAACACATGAATGTGGCTTAAACAAGTCTGAGTATCTTTAAATCTCTACCAACGTTTAAAGAAAGAAAAGAAAGCTGAGAATACTATATCAGTGAGCTTTAAATAAAAAGAATGAAAACAAAGAAGGATTTCATCTTCAGAAGACAAAGCTAACTTTATGGGTGAAAGAAAAACAAAGAAACAATTTTAACATTTAGTTAAGTGCTAAAAGCTTAGGTGTACCACCCAAAAAGAAATAAGGGAACATTAAAAAGAAATTAATTACTTCAGTGGCATATGGGTAACTCCCTTAAGAAATACAATAAGGGGGCCAGGGAGATGGCTCAGTGGAATAAGTGTTTCCCTGGCAAGCACAAGGGCCTGAGTTCAATCCCCAGTTCTGCAAAAGAAGAAGAAAGAGAAGGAGGAGGAGAAGGAGAAGAAGAAGTACAATGAGGCATAGAGATAGGTCTCTATTGCTTCTCTTTTTTTAAATTGGAAACAAGTAATTCAAGACCTACAAAAATAGTTTGTACTTATACTTACTGTTAGTGAAATATTAACAAAGAATAACATATAGTAAAGTTCACAAATCGTCAAGGTACATATGTTCCATTGTTATTTCACCAACCGAATGTAATTATATAGCCAGCATCCCTTTCACGAGTAAGAACATAGCTAAAGGCTGCAAAACTTCCCACTTGCCTGCTTTTGGTCACTGCTGCCTCAGCAGTTTGCATTCCTTGTGTGGAGGCGGCCTGTGTACCTGACACATGGCCTGTGTAATGTATTACAGCACATCTGATTCATTTTTCCATCCCCTTGCCTTCCTGTCCCGCCCCACTCCTTCCATCTGTTGATCTCCTCCCCATGTGAGAAATATCTATCTCCACACTCCCTATTAAATAAAATATCTATCTTTTATTTTGCTCTTTATTTATAGATGAGAGGAACAGTGCAATATTTAAGCTTATGTGTCAGATTTATTTCACTTAACATTATGACATTTATTTCACTTAACAAATAAATATCCTACATACTAAGCTTTGGTTCAGAGTCATTTCAAAGTGAATTCATTTTCCTACAAATTATTCAAGGTCATCTTTCTTTATGGCAGAGTGGTACTCCATCATGTGTAAATAACAAGTTTTCTTTACAGAAATTTTCTTTGCATTCATCTGTTAATGTTCCTATAGGCTGATCCAATATTTAACTATTATGAACTGTGCTGTGCACATATTATATTGATGGATAGGCACATATCACTGTAACAGGATGTTTTTAATTCTTTTGGAAAGATACTTAGAAAAGGAATAGCTGGGTCAATGCACTTTGTTAATGAAAATCCATATATTCTCTTGTTAGTGAGAATTTAGGGTATCTTTTTGAGATTCTTATTACAGAGTTGCTATAAATATTGTTAGTCAGCCTCTGTTTGTATTTCTGTAGACATACAAAGAAACAAAACACTGAGGAGTGGAAATTTTCGACCAAAAAGTATGTTTATGTTCCACGTAGCAGATACTGTTAAATACATTTTCAAAGTGGATTTACCAAATTATAAAGGCAAAGTAAAACCCTTTTTCTTTAAATACAGGATTCCCTGAGAAGTACTTGTGGCAGAGGTCTTGGTTCTTCAATGCTATTAAGCCCTTAATTTTCAGCATTTGCTAACAGGGATTCTCCAACTGAAGCAAAAATAAAAATCAAAAGAACTTGGAAGTACACAAAAACACAGACCAAGAAAATTGATTCCATAGCAAAAATCAGTGATAACAGACATTGACTATGAAAGAATTAAAATGCCTGTTTGCCAAAGTGGTGTGGATTCTGATAGAGGCCTCACAGAACTGGAACATCATGGAATCAAATGGAGATAGGGCCACAGAGAAGCTTGGAGTACATGCCACAGGTAACAAAGAGCATAAAATAAAATGGAATGGTAGGTGTGGGGCACGCGGTGTATCATCCAGCACTCCCTGCAGTGAAGGGCTTGTTGTCCATTTGCTGGATCCTTTTGAAATTACCTAGAATGTAGAGAGCTACCTGGACCAATTCATGGAGTTTCCTAGTTAATCTACATCCAGTGAGTGGTGATTGTGTCAGTAGAAGTCCTTGGCCATCTCAGCCCCCAAATTCAGAGTTATTCTGGGTCATGTTAGCTGCTGTGGACCATGGTTGACATTATCATCAGCCCTACACCACTGCTTTACTTTCCCCTTCTCTACCTATTCATGTCTCTTTCTCTTCATTTCTACAAAAGTGTTGACACCCTGAGAATTTTAAATAAGTATCCTACATACTAAACTTTGGTTCAGAGTCATTTCCCAGGTCAGGCAACCTCTGACTGAGCTACTTTGCAAAAAGGCAGGAGCAACTTCAATGGTACTGTCTCTACTGTATGGAGAAGTATGTCCTTCTAGTTTAAATAACATCCATAGATTCAGTGTGATACTTGGTTTTAAATTACTTCCCCTGGTAGAATCTCTTAAGAACCATACATAATCCAATGAGAGAGCCTCAAGTGCCAGTTGCTAAAACCATTCCTCCTGCACCTCCGTATCAGTCTTGGGTTGAAACTGATCACTGAGGACAAGGGTCTGGACTTTAATTTCCTTATAGCTTAACTTAAAATCTCAAGGGATTTGCATTAAAAGGACTTTGGTTTTACCCCAAGAATATGCTATAAACTATAACAATAATAAAGGGGTTATATTATTCAGGTAAGAAACACTTTTCATAGTACTGCTGCTATGTTTCTGTGATGATTTTGTGCTGTCATTTATTAGACACTTAAATATTAGACAATGTGAGTAGGAATAGCTGCAAAGAAAAGTAGAATGGGGAGTAATAGTTTAACTCATGGTGCAACATGTATTCAGAGCTAATTTAATGAATATCCTATTCGCAATCATTGTAGAGTTTTCTCTCAGTGAAAACTAAGTTGCCCATTAAGTGATATAACTTAATGAAGGTGGAATAAAATCACTCCATTAAACATATATAGTTGTATATGTTTGTTCAAAGAATTAGGAGATCAAATGTTAATCTTAAGAATTCTCTAAGATCTGAAAAAAAATGTATCTGTGTGCACTTGTGCTCTCTCCCACCGCCGTCTTTGTTAAGCAACTTTTCTGGTGCAGGAACATGGGAAGATGCTAATACATATGGCTTGGTGAAATCCTTGTGGGAAGAGCTCATGGCCATGGCTGAGAATTCCTTCTGCATGTTAGCTCAGAAACCAGTGGTGACTTTGCACATGGGGACAGATTGGAATTATAAGATCAGTTCTGGGAAAGCTCTTTGCACAGAAGGCACACATTTCTCTCCAGTGGATTGTTTCAAATCAAGATTTTTGGAAAGTTCATATTGGTTTCAGATGTTAGAAGTTTACCAAATATGAGACTAACAGTTTGCCAACATCCGTTTGAGTCATGATTCATTCCTCATACACTGAATTTGAAAGGGTAGGGAAGAAAGTTTCTATCTGAAAAGAGGCTCATCAGAGGAGACCTTAAATTACCAACTGTAAGGACTGGGGTATGTTTGAGAAAGGTATAAGACAACTTGATGGAAAAGAGGATAACTTTATTGTGGAAAAGGCCTTCCATCTTCAAATTCCCATTCTAGGCAGAATGATTTATACCTCACAATTTCATCTGTGCCTGAGGCACAGATGGTAGGCGTGCGTGCAATTCAATACACACCCTGCTCTCCTGGGCTCCAAGTCAAGCAGCTGAATTTCATGACAGAGGGGCTACACTGAGTTTAATATTTTGGTTCTGAGACATTGTAATATAGATTTTGTTTCCCAAGAACACACTGAGAGGTTTTTTTCTGTCTTTCGCTCATTCAGTTTTGGTATTTACTTCCAAGTTGGAAAAATTTTTCTAAGGAGTATTAGAAATTGATACAGAAATATGCATTATTACTAATTTAAATGACTAGATATCATTGATAGTCCCTGCTTGTGTGTATTTGTTCCATTGCTTTAGAGACTATGAATAAGAATTGTTACATATTTTGTTCAAGATCAGACTCCTGTATAACCATGTCCGCATCCTACTCTTCACTTCTTATTTCCCCCTAAAATTGGGCTTCAACCAGAACTTGATTCTGCTCCTTCCGAAGCCTTCCACTTGTCATTGTTGGGAAAAACTTTGCACCCGGGACATCACACGAGGGGCATTGTACTCTCATCCCTCAGCTTGGAGGGACATAAATATCCCCTACAAGTGTTTACCTCATTGGTTTTCTAGATCATTTTATCGTGTGGTTTAATTTTCTCAATGTTATGTGACATTTTCCTATTTCAGCATTTGCTCACTTATTTTCGTAGAAAAACTGCATGAGAAGATATTGTTACATGTCCAACTGAGAAATGCTGTCTGGTAAATATATGATGATGGAAAGCCCTGAGATCTTAGAGAAGAAAATTTGTTTCAGCTTCTTTCTCATTCACAACTGTGGTTTGATTGCTAAACAGACAAGGAAGTGACAAGCTTTCTCTGACATTTGTAGCTCATAGGGTAGTTGTAGGGGGAAAAATCCCTAAGGATAAAGTCACCACTGAAAGAAAGACAAAGGATATATGCTGGAAAGGAAATTCAGCTGCACACATTTCAATGTGAATATGAGTGGGAAAACATAACCTATTTTGAATCAAGGTCAATGAATAGAGGATAACTAGCTTTCAACAACTAATCCTGGTACTTCAAATACAAATTCAATAAAATTTGAGTTATTAGATCAGAAGGAAGTTGGTAGAGGAAGAAGAATTATATTAAGAAGAAAATTAGGGCCAGCCAGATAGTTCAGTGGATTAAAGCGCCTGCTTAGGCAGGCTCAGGGCCTGGGCTTTGATCCCTGGCATGTCATGCTGGCCTCATCCCCAAAGTATGCTGAGACTAAGATTGGAACTGGATAAAGTGGCATGTGCCTGTAATCCCAGTGCTTGAGAGGCTGAAAACAGGAGAATCACTACAAGTCTTATCTGTGTAGTGAGACCCTGTAGACCCTGTAATAAACATAAAAATAATAATTATTATTTCTAGAATAGCTCTTGTGATAGAAACCATTGTGCAAGTTTGCAAAGCCAGGAAGTGGATAAGTATTCAGTTTTTCCAAACCTTTCTCACAAGGCATTTTATGTGGGGCATATTAATGTTTCTCTTAATAAATGGTTATGAAATAGTACCAGTAAAACATAATGAACAGTTACATCAGCAGCTGTTCAATTTCTGTATAAAAGTATTTTGAAAAAGAAATTTAGAGTTTATTATATGTTAACCTTCTACAGATGAAATTGTTTTCATCTCTGTTGAAAAATCATTTCAGAAAAAAATATCATCAACACCTGCGCTTCTCTGGCAGACACTCTCGCATTCTTTTCATAACCTGCATCAAGTTGTCCTTGAGTGGCCTATCCACACTTGGATGGTTTCACACGTCCTGATTTGGAAAACATCTGGAGAAAGCTCTTCACATGCTCAAGAAGGCATTGAGTGATGAAATAGCACACATGCCATGGGCCAGCCTGAGATGGTGGCTCCTGTGGAATGGTTTAAGAAAGCCTCCCACCATGGAAAATGTGATTCAGACATGGCATTCATTATAACTTACAGTGCCTCAAATTTACCCTTCACCAAACCTGTTAGTCCAGTATGTTAAGAAAATGGTAGTTTCGATCCAAAGAGCCCCAGTCTTTGAAGAAACACCTTGTGTTTCAGAACCTCAGCATTTCCATTTGTGAAATGAGGAAAATAATGTTATGAGAAGTTATATGAATCTACTGATGCAAGCAGATATTCAGTAAATGTCACCCATTGTATAAGCTTCTAATGAGAGTAGTATAAGAATTAAGTCATACTCATCTTCTTTATCCATTTCCTATGAATAGCTATTCATGATTCTTCTGTCTAATATATGACTAGAAAACCTTACTTTAAAAAAATGACAAATATCCATTTTTAAGATCACTGGTTAAGAAGACAGAATTAACACACACCAGTGGAAGGCAGGCTGCTGGAACCCAGAGGCCCACGACAGCTGCTCCCAGGAGTGTGGAATAATTACAAGACGAGCAACATGGAAGTACCTGAAACAGCAGTGAGAAGCCAGCAGTCGGAATCTGCAGAACACCACCAACAGAAGATCAGTCTCCGGCCCCACATCCAGAGGCCAACATCAGCTCATGGCTAGCACAGTTCCCACGGCAAACTCAGCTTCAGTACACAACACATTTGTGGCATCTGACATGGGCACTACCACAGAGCTGCAAACATCAGAGGTATTTTACTACTTGTATTCTCCCTTGTTTGTCTGACTGGCTCTCCTTTTCCTGTCTGCTTGGAAGTTGTCTTGTTTTATCCTGTATTTTGTGGTTATTTTTGTTTGGGAACTTTTTTTTTCCTCCTTTCTTGGGTTGCTTTGTTTTTCTTTCCCTTCTTTTCTGTTCTCTTTTTTCACTATTTATGTTTTTATGTATCTTTTCCATGTTCTTCTATCGATTCTCTTTCTTGACTCAACTACTTTTTGAATTTAAATTTTTAATTGAGTAAACATTATCTCTCTCCTTGCTCATCACTCCTTTATATCTATTTCATTATTTCTCCCAATACTCCCAGTTTCCCAAAACTCAGGCGATCATCCTTTTACCTCACTTTACCTCTATTATACCTCTACTATAGTTGGCTTCATTCATCAATTTACACTTTCCTGTCCCCTGCTCATCTTTATCATGTCCCTTACCCATCTTAATCCTCCTCACCCCGAAAAGGTGTAAAATCACTCCACTAAAGGGAAAGATACTGCATAAGAGAATGTGATGCATGTTTGATTTTGTAAAGTAACTATATAGTTTACTCCTGTGATTAGAGATAGCAGATTAATGGTTACCATAGTTTATCATTAATTAAACTGCACTTAAAATTATTGTTATCACTAACTCTACTACTTTAGGGAGGGTGTCATGCATGTTATACTTAGTGTTTCTCCCATGTATGATACTGCTGTGATTGTATTGGGCCATGATCATCACCACAACTCAGTACCAAAGGATTAAGTGCTGAGCCAAAAGTAACTTTGCATCCTTAACAAATGGGGAAGATAGATTCTTGGGATAGTTATAAAGAACCGTCTACATTTAGAGGACATCTCTGAAGAACAGATATTCCCTAGTGATAAAGCTAACATAAGAAATCAGCATGCACCAACATAAAGTACAAAATAAGAGAAAATAGAAAACGACAAGATGGAAAGAAACAAAATGCAACCTCAGGCCCCCAGCTCACCCAGGACAAGCCCAGAGCACAATAGGACAGATAGAATTTGCAGTCAAGCACTGGAACTTTCTGAATTGAGAGCAACAAAAAATAAAAAATAAATAAAAATACCATAGAGAAAGTAATCTGGGGTGCAGAGAGATGGCTCAGTGTAATAAGTTCTTCCCTGGCAAGTGCAAAGACCTAAGTTCAATCTCTGGTTCTGAAAAAAAAAAAAAAAAAAGAATGGTCAAGAGAAAGTAATCTGTTAGACACAAAAAAGAGAGGATGCTTAAAAATCAAAGATATTAGAGAAGACACATAATACATAGGTTTAGAAAAATGATTTTAAAAAATGCTAAACATAAGAAAGAAATTGAGTCCATACAAAAATCCAAACAGAAATCCAAGAGATCAAAACCTCCATTGAAAATTTATGTAAAAAATTAAATGAAAGAGAGCGTAGAATATCAGATCTGGAAAATAAAATCACAGTGATCATGAAAAGATATGTTAAAAATAAAACACTATAAAAATATCAGTGAAACAACTAAAATCTGTAAGGTTAATTTGGGCCAATGAGAAAGTTGAAGACAGCACAAATGCCATAAAAGAACAAAAACAAAACAACAACAACAAAACATCACATCACTGAAGTAATGGCAGGAAACTTTTCAAGAGTGGATAAGAATTTAACATACAAATAAATAAAGAATATAGAATTTCAAATAGACATGATCAAAACAAAACTACTTACCTCAAGATATATATCTTTTATAATATATAATAAGATTCCACACATTCAGCACAGGAAAAGAATTTTAAAAGCTGTTGGAGAAAAGAACCAGATCACTTATAAAGGAAAACCCATCAGGATCAGACGTCTTAACACAAACCCTCAAATTAAGGAGCATTTGGAGTGAAATAATTCAAGTCCTGAAATAAAATAACTTTCAACCCAGACTGGTGTACCCTAAAAAACTATTTTTCCAAATTAATGAAGAAGGGCCAGCCAAATATCTCAGCAGATTAAATCACCTGCAAGCAGGTAAAGGGGCCAGGTTTCAATCTCTGGGCCTGCCATGCTGGCTCTGCCCCTGGGGCATACTGACACAGCAATTGAGACTGGGTACACACCTATAATCCCAGTTGCTGGGAGGCTGTGAACAGGAGAATCAATATGAGTACAGTCTAATAGTGAGGCATTGAGCACCCTGTAGACCCTTCTCTGAAACACAGACACACACAACACGCACACACACACAAAATTAATGAAGAAATAAGATATGTCCATGAAAAGAACAAATGAAGAAAGTCATGACCACAAAAAAAAATCCCACGGAGAGTATTGAAAAATATTCCAGACAGATATTTAAACAAAAGACCACAATTCTAAGAACAACTATAAAAAGAAATCACCAGGGAGGGCAAACAGTTACACAGAGGGGGAAAGCTGTTGAGCAGGAAAGTAGCAAGACAAAGATAAACCAATACATCAATTGTAGCCATCACTGTAAATGGCCTCAATTCACCAGTCAAAGGAAACAGATTGGCAGAATGGACTGAGAAACAAGGTCGAACAATATGCTGTGTACTAGAAACACATTTAACTAAAAAGAAATGTACAGACTGAAAATCAAAGATGGAAAACAATATCTGAACCAACAGGAACCTAGAAAAAAAACAATGTTAGCTATTCTGTTTGCAGACAATGTGAACTTCAAACCAAGAATGATCAAAAGAGATTAAAAAAGGTCACTACATTCTTGTTAGGGGAAAGTTGCAAGAAAAAATGATAACAATAACAAATATATATGAAACAAATGCAACAGCACCCAACTATGTAAGACAATGATTAATAAATATGAAAAATCAAATAAGTAATAGCACAATTGTAATGATTAACCTTTATGCCCCATTATCATAAAGAGATAGACAAATTAGACAAAAAAAAAAAAAAAAATCAGTACTAAACCAAATTTTGAGCAAATGGACTTAGTAGACATTTTCAGAGTGTTCCTCCCATCGTCAGAGTACACATTTTCTCAGTTGCATGTGCAACATTCTCTAAAATAGACCATATTCTAGCCCACATGATAAGCTTGGAACTGAAATTGCCCCATGCAAAAGAACTGAAATTGCCCCATGCTAATTATCTGACCATAGTGCAATGTAATTGGAAGTTAATAGCAAAATAAACTGTAAAAACTCCACAAATTCATAGAAATTAAATAACACCATCCTAAATAATTAATAAGTCACAGATAAAACTGAAAAAGCAATTAAACAATATCTACAACTAAAATATAAGGCAGATACAACATACCAGAGCTTATGAGATGCCATAAAAGGAATCCTAAGAGGGAAATTTTTAATGGTGCAGTCTCACATCAGGAAAACAGAAGGAGCACAAATAAGCAACCTAAACTGTACCTACTCATGCTTCTAGAAAAAAAAGATCAAGAAAAGCCCAAAGACCATACAAGGGAATAAATTTAAAAATAGAGAAAAATTAACACAATGAAGACAAAGAAAACACTACAGAGACTTAACATGTGCAAGAATTGATTCTTTGTTATTGTTGTTTTCTGTATTTTATGGAAGTATCTACAGGGTGTTCAGGGTCTCACTACTAAATTGTACTCATAGTGATTGTCATGTTTACAGCATCTAAAATGCTGGGTTACAGACACATGCCACCATGCCCAGTCTCAACTGCTATCTCAGTGGACCCCAGGGATTAACAAGCACAGCAAGCCCAGAGATTGAACCTCCAGCCCCTGAACCTGCTTGCAGGTGCTTTAATCCACTGAGCTATTTGGCTGGCAGTAAGAGTTGGTTCTTTGAAAGAATAAATAAAATTGATAAACTTTTTGCCAATCTTATCAAGCAAAAGGAAAGACTCAAATTCTTTCATGAAGAATAAAAAAGGGCAAAATCACAACAGAGCCTGTGAAAATTCAGAAGATCATTAATACATAATTTAAAATCTTTACTCTTATACAATGAAAAGCATAGACAAAATGAACAAATCCCTAAGTATAATTGATTTATCAAAGCAAAATCTAAAAGATATAAAACTCTACATAAATCAATATTAGTTAATGAGATTAAAAATATAATTAAAAGCTTACGAACAAAGAAAATCCCAGGCCATGATAGATTCACTGCTTAATTCTACAAAAAAAAATTGTAGAAAATTTAATGCCAATACTTAGCAAGCTCTTTAAAGAAATTGAAAAGGAAGCAATACTCCCTAACTGATTCCTGGACACAAGTATTATCCTGATACTAAAACCAGAAAAAGACCCAACCAAAAAAGAGTACTACAGACCAGTCTCCCAAATGAACATAAATGCAAAATACTCAAGATATTAGCAAATAGAATGAAGCAAATCACGAAGAAGACTATAAATCATTTCCAAGTTGGCTTCATCCCAAAAAGGCAAGGATGGCTCAACATACAAAAATCAATAAATTTGATATACCATATCAACAGAACCAAAGACAAGAAGAGCATGATCATATCAATACATGCAGAAAAAGCATTTTATAAAGCCCAACACTCATTTGTGATAAAAACCCTGCAACAAGTGGGATTGATGGTCTTCGCCTCAATCTGTCAAAAGCCATCTATGACAAACTAACATACAATATTAAACTAATTGGTCAAAAACTGAAATCTTTCCCTATACAATCAGGGACAAGACAAGAATGTCCGCTATCAGCACTCCTATTCAATATAGTTCTGGAAACATTAGAACAATTAGACAAGAGAGAAATAAAAGGAATAAAGTTAGAAAAGGAACAAGTGAAATTATCATTATCACCAATAACACCGTACTCTACACAGAAGATGCAAAACAGTCCACTAAAAGGCTTCCAGATTTAATAACCAAATCAGAAGTATAGCAAGATTCAAAATCAATATTCAAAAACCAGTATCATTACTGTACACAAACAACAAACTCACTAACAAAGAAATTAGACAAATCACACCATTCATAATAGTGTTAAAAAATGAAATACATAGGAATCAATCTAACAAAGGAAATAAAAGATCTATACATTTAAAGTTGCAGTACTCTGAAAAAGAAGATTGAAGAGGATATCAAAAAATGCAAAGATACTTCTTTTTAAAATATATATATATATTATTTTTCAATACTAGGGATAGAACTCAGGACCTTGCACTTGCCAGGCAGGCACTTATGCTGTTGAGCTATGTCCCCAGACCTGAAAAGATATGTCTCACCATGGATAGGAAGAACCAACACAGTGAAAATGGAAATACTCCCATAATTGTTGCACAGATGTGATATAATCCCAATCAAAATACCATTAACATACCTCACAGAACTAGCAAAAACACCTAAAATTCATCTGAATCACAAGAGAACTAGAATAGCAAAAGCAATTCTGAGTAACAAAGGTAAGACAGGAGGCATCACAATCCTTGACTTGAAATGTACTGCAAAGCTACACAGACAAACTCAGCATGATACTGGCAA
>PVKA01031673.1:0-26050 GCA_004027165.1 Ctenomys sociabilis | reverse complement strand
ATAGCACTAAAAGCCGACATAATATCCTGTCCAACCACCATTAGTGCAGATCTTGCCTCTCATAGAATTATGTAGAAGCACAGCGTTATCTATCCCAACTGTACTGTCTATACACACACATCCTGATTTTTTCTTTCTACAACCCTTCCTTTGTCTACACCTGTCAAAAGTGGGCACTCCATTGACATTCAACTACCATCCACCCGCTTTGAAGTTACTCCCTGCAGCCGACAACTCAACACCCTCCAAAGCCAGTCACAAACGCTTCCTTCAGGAGTGCTGCAAATCCAGTATGAAAATGACCCCACAGGATGTAAGAAGAAAAGGAAAGCAGTGCTTAAGACTGGAATTTTTGAAAACTGAGAAATTGGAAATAAAGTAGGTCAGATGATTCTTTTAAAAGATAATCAGTAGTGACAACAGGAACCCAAAGCAAATCTATATGAGTGAATTTGGAAAATTAGAGCAAGCTGTGTGAAATCCTTTCCATACATATCTCCCAGTGCTGCAGAGAGAAAGGTATAGAGGGATCCTGGGAGCCTTGCCGAGAGATGGGCCCCAGGATCTCAGGACAAGCAGAATATCGGCTGTGACACTGTCAGAGGTAATGTACTTGGTCACTGCCCTATTCCTGACACAGAACCCCTAAATTGTACTTCCTGAAGGACAGCACTGCTAGGAGCATCTTTCATTGTAATAGGTAATCTTACCCCAACATAGAACTCCTATACTGAGGATTGAACCAAGAGCCTTGCCTTGAGCTATAGCCCCCCAGGCCTTGTGTTTGTTTTAAAATTAAGTTTTGAGACAGCGTCTCGATAAGTCACTAAATTGCCTAATCAATTTTGATCTAATTTTTTTACATCTTAAGTCCACAGATAACACTGAACTTTAATGTTACATTCTAATTTTTTCCCCAGCACAGTTAAACCTGATGTTGCTCATGATTTTATGGTCTGCGTGTAGAAAACAAAGGAGATTTAAGGTGTCGTGAACTGATAAACAGCAAACAAAAAACTAGTTAGAAGAGGAAGGGGAGCTTGGAGCCTAGAGAACTGGTTGCTGCAGACTGGTGACTAAGTTGAGAAACAAGAGTTGTGGGTTGTCAGAGCCACAGAGTGAACCTAAGAAAATCCTTTCAGATGTGCACCAGCCTTTTTTGTCTAGACAATTTTTAAATATTTTCATCTGCAACTTGAGAGCGAGGCGGCTCTTGTCCTTTGTTTCATCGTCCTTACCACACACAGGGCTATGTCACACAGAAGGAACACTGCTGGGGGGAGCACATATTTCTGTCAGGATCCTGCTTGACTTGTCTCTTGAAATAAATATACACCGTGGAGACCAGAATTCACAAGCAAGGAGGGAAAGAGCCTGCAGGCATGTTGGTACTCTTCTGGAGCAGTGTCTGAGTGGAAGTGACAGGTGCCCCTTTTGGAGTGGTCTGTGAGTGGCACTAAGAACAAGCTGGAGGGAAGGAGTCAGGGAAGTCAGACTTCTGATTCTCTCAAGAACAAGGAGTGACATTACCCTGAGGATGCATCTTCACAGCCCAGGCACTGGCTCCGTGAAGCGCCACAGAGGGCGACCAGTGAGAAAAAAAAAAAAGAAAGAAAGAAAAAAAGAAATTCCCTGTTCATTTCTTTTTGCTTCAAATACTTAGATTAAACCCTGTTTTCCTATGTAGACTTCGCCTATTAGCTCCAGGATCTGGAGAAAATCAAAACTCTATGATCCTTTGTCAGTTTCAGATATTTTCTAAGAAGTCACATGTATAACATGCTTTCTTTGTTCTTCATGCATGAAAAAGTTTTCTGCATTTATTAAATGCGACTTGCATTTCTCAGCCTGCCCAAGACTATGTTAAAATGAAGTCCACAGCAAGCAGTGATTGAGACAATTCCTGTGTGTTCACCTCAGTGCCACCCTTTGCTAGATGAGTAACAAGTTCACTTCTTAAGCTTCCCTTTTTCATATACAAAGTGCAGATAAAAATAGACCTGGTTGCTAACACGGAGGCCTAAAACTATCATCTTCTAAAAGGCCTGATGACAAGGTTTTGTCTCAGCTGGCCAAGCTTAGGGATTTGGATGTGGGGAAGGTTCCCATCATTCACTAAATAACAAAAATAAGTTCTAGTGCCTAAAGTGTGAAATATTGCTTTTGCTGAACACCTACTTCTGCTTTGAGGGTCTGGAATTGTGGTGCATGCTAGGCCAAGTCGGCCCACAGGCCCAGCTTCTGAGAGAGGCCTAGTAGTGGATCTCTAATGGGCGGCCTGGTGGGTGTTTCGCATGTGTAGTCACAAGTCTGTAAAGATATTCAGCATGCCCTGTGTGTCCTTTGGAAGTATGAACATGATTTTCTCTAAACTTTTTCCCATGTGCCTACTCTGCTCCCTGATTTTGCTTTGCATTCTTTGCTGTGGTAAATCTGAGCTGTGGGTGAGACTATATCCTTGATCTGCATATCCTAGTGAATCATTGACACGGGGGAGGGGCTTTGAGAACTTCTGACACGCCTATTTGGTAAGTTCATTGTAAGGACTAAATGAAATAAGAAGGAATAACCAGAATGATCACACAATTCAGGAGTTCCATGAGCAGTGTTGTGACTCATATATTTATATATTGTATATGCCATATATATTTATATATCATGTATATATATGTGTCATACAGATTTATATATGTATCATATATATCATTCTTTTGGTATCAGAAATACAATGAGCAGAAAAAGTCTTTGTCATCATGTAGCTTTCATTTAACGTAGAGAGAAAGACTGGTAAGATAGCTCAGTGGACTAAGCGCTTGGTTAGGAAAGTGCAGGGATGGGGATAAGGGTTTGGTGGTACATGCGTGTGATCTTAGCATTGGGGAGGCTGAAAACAGGAAGATCACTAAAAGTCTGTTTTGCATAGTGAGACCCTGTACCAAACATATCTTCTCTTGTGCTAGGATCAGGTAGGAGTCCTAAGTCAGTCCTGGTACCACATTCAGCATGGAATGCAGACTCACCCTGCTCTTTGGACTTGTTCACATCCTTCCATCCAATCTGGGCTTCTCATTTTCACTCTAGGATGAGATTTTTCCTACCCCGGAATTTTCTTGCTCACTGGTAGACATTCTAGGCTTCCAGCTAGCCCTACATCTGGACAAGATGAGGGTGAAGGGTGAGGACAAGGCCTGTCCAGGACAATATGCAGTCTCCTTCACCAGCACTTGCAGGGAAAAACACTTGCTGCACATTGTAGATCCTTTGCCTTATAGCCACACCACAGGAACCATTTCCATGGCTCACCTTGGAATGACAAAACTTTGGATTAAAGATGACAATATATGATGTTGATTTTTTGTACAGGTTTTTTTTAAATAATCAAAAAGTCATGTTTAAAACCACTTGTGAGGGCCTAGGAGATAGCTCAGTGGCATAAGCACATACCTGGTAAGTTCAAGGTCCTGACTTTGATGCCTGGTATGGAAAAAAATGCCTGTAATCTCAGCACTTAGAAGGGTGAGGAAGGAGAATTGCTGTGAGTCTGAGGCTAGTCTAAAACGTAAAGTAATAAAATAAAACTGTTTGTTTTCTATTTTTTTTTTTACAACTAAGGCATCTCCTGAGGGTTTCCTTTGTTTGTTTTAGTGTTATTTTATTTTGTCTTCTTAATTTTTTGGTGTGTATGGTACTGGGGATTGAACTAAAGACCTTGCGCTTGCTAGGCAAGTGCTTATTCTACTGAACTATCTCCCTAGTCCCTAAATTTGTTTTTAATGTTATTTTATTGAGAAACAAATAGCAATGAGACAGTATCAAAACTGATTAGTAGGACAGTTTCAATAATTAATACATTGTACATTGTTATTTCCTTAGTGGTTATCCATAGTACAAGAAGCAGACAGGATATACCTGCCCAAGCACTATCAGTACAAATGTTTCTACTCATCGAATTAAGTGAGAGTAGCTATATATCTATCCTGACTATTCTGTCTATACAAATACAAAATGGTCCTTCCTTTGTATCCCCTTCTTTTGTTTAGTCCTGTCAGAAATGGGTATTCCATTGGCATCTATATACTATAGGTGCATGAATTCAGCAAAACACTCCAACACAGTCTAGCAGTCCACAAAAGTAGTGGGTTATCCGCAGAAGTTGTTGATTTGAGCCTTTCACAGCTCAGCATATTAATATGGCTTTACTTTATATACCTCGTTTTTATACTTTCCTTGGTAAGACCAAGACAAAGCAAGACCTGTATAACAAGAAATGTAACTTTTGTATCTGATAAGGTCAGTCACATACCCTCAGAATTTATCCTGTAACCTCATACTGCACTTTGTAGATCCTTTGCCAGTGTTAGTCTTGTGGATGAGTCACAGCCATTGCTTTACCAATTTGCTCTCTGTTAAAACCTGAGAAACTGTTTTCTCCCCATGTGACTCTCCTTACACACATTCTACATCATCAATCACTTTCTTCTGTGGCCCCATAATCTTCTTGATCAAAAAATTTGGGACAAAACTGAGTTACAGAATGTTACAGTACAGGTTCTCCTGTGTCCTGAGTATTCACTGACCTTGAAAGGCAAGGGACACAATTTTGCCTGACCTTGCAGCCCTTCTTTTTCTCTAATTTTTGATCTGCAAACTTAGGTTGTTAACCGCCGAGAAGAGAAGCTTATTATTACCCTGCAACATATGCAGTTAAGTTTACCCTATCTGTCCAAGTATCAATCATCTTAGGCACAACATGGAACAGATATTTTCCATTAGGTATTGATATGTTAAAATTTAAATCCCTACAGAATATAAAGAAAAAATAATTAAAAAATAGAAATAAATGCCTACATATTTTTACACAGAAATTTAGAAATCTAACCATATACTGCATTGTAGCAGGACAGACCTGTGATATTTTTTTTCTTGCATCTTTTTTTTTTTAACTTATTACCCTTAATTTAAAAGAAAGAAAAACTTTTACTTGAAAGACAGTACAGTAATAATTGGTATATCATGACAAGAAGTACATGCTTAGAAGACAAGAATGGCAGGCATTCCAAGCGTCACCCTTCTGTTACACATTGCTATCTTCAGTGCATTTGCTTGGTTCACAGGTATCACTATATATAGTTAGTCAGGGTGAGAATCCTACCAATTAATTGCTGGTTTCAAAAACCTGCTGAAGATTCTCAGGATTATTGCCTTGCTCATCTTGTGTGTATAAATGTATGTCTTTGCCCCATCATGTTTCCTAGCTCTTCTCCTTGTCCTCTCCTTGTTCAATCCTCAAGATTTCCCTTTCCTTTTATTTATGTTATACTTTTCTATTTGTATTTCTTCTTTTGAATTCTTATACTAGGGAGATTATATGATATTTACACATGCGGGTTTGATTTATTTCGCTTATAAGTATATCTTCAAGTGGCATTCACTTAAATATGAAGGCTTCTAGTATATCATTCTTTATAGCTGAGTAATACTCCATTGTATAAAAATACCACATCTTTTGCAACCATTCCTCATGTGATGGGCATCTTGGTTGGTTTCAAGATTTTGCTATCACAAATTGTGCTGCTACAAACACAGATACACATGTATCAGTATGATATGCCATTTTCAGTTCCTCTGGGAAAATTCCCAACAGGGGGATAGCTGGCTTGAATAGGATTCCACTCCTAGTTTTTTAAGGAGTCTCTACACTGATTTCCATAATGGTTACACCAGTCTACATTCCCACCAGCAGTGGAAAAGGGTTCCTTTTTCTCTACAGCCTCTCTAACATTTGTTATTGGTTGATCTTTTTTATGATAGCCATTCTTTATGGGTGAGATAGTAACTCAGTGTTGTTTTAATTTTCATTTCATGGATGGCTAGTGATTTGGAGCATTTTTTCATATATTTATTTGCTTCTTTAATTTCGTCTTCTGAGAAGTGTGTGTTCATCTTGGATGCCCATTTCTGCACTGGGTCTTTAAATGTAGGTAACCTAATGTTTTTAGTTCTTTATAAATTTTAGAGAGAAGACCTTTGTCTGAGTGCTTGTTAGTTAAGATTTTTTGAAAATTTGTGGGTTGTCTTTTCACTTTGTTGGTAATTTCTTTTGATGTGCAAAAACTTCTCAATAAGAGATGGTCCCAGTTATTAATTCTTTCAAGTATTACCCGGATGATTTGATTTTTGTTCATGAACTCTTTGCCTACCCCTATGTCTTCAAGAGTTTCTCATACTTTCTCTTCCAGGAGATTTAGTGTTTCTGTTTTAATCCATTTTACATCTTTAATCCATTTTGATTTGAGCTTAGTGCATGGTGATAGACCTGGGTCAAGTTTTAGTTTCAGCATGTACAGAGCCAGCTTTTCCAATACCATTTGTTAAAGAGGCTATCTTTCTTCTAGTAAGCATGTTTGGCCCCTTTGTCAAAGATCAGTTGGCTTAGTGTGTTCATAGAGGCCTCTGCATCTTCTAATCTATTCTATTGATCCAGGTCTATTTTGTTGCCAATACCATGTTGATTTTATCACAGTAGCTTTGTAGTATGATTTTGTCAGGAATTGTGATGCCTCCTGCCTTGTCTTTGTTGGCCAGGATTTTCTTTGCTATTCCAGGTCTTTTCTAGTTCCAAATAAATTTTAGGAATGATTTCTCTAGGTCTGGGAGGTATGTAGGTGATAATTTGATAGGGATTACACTAAATCTGTACAACAATTTGGGGAGTATGGCCATCTTCACGAAGTTAGTTCTTCCTATCCAGGATCAAGGAATATCTTTCCATTTTCTGAAATCCTCGATGATCTCTTTTTTCAGAGTACTGTAATTTTCAGTGAAAACATCTTTTACTTCTTTAGTTAGATGAACTCCAAGGCATTTCTTTTTCTGTGGTGCTATCGTAAAAGGTATTGTTTCTCTAATTTCCCTCTCAGTGTGTTTGTTATCTGTATAGAGGAAGCTATTGACTTTTGGGTATTGATTTTGTATCCTGCTATGCTACTGAATTCATGTATCAATTTTAGTAGCTTTTTGGTGGAGTTTTTTGGGTCTTCCAAGTAAAGTATCATGTCATCCGCAAATAATGATAATTTAACTTCTTCTTTACCTATTGTTATTCCTTTTATTTCTCTCTCTTGTGTAATGGCTCTACCTAATGATTCCAGAAGTATATTGAACAGGAGGGGTGATAGAGGACATCCTTGCCTTGTGCCATACCTGAGACTAAAAGATTTCAGTTTTTCCCTGTTTAGAATTATATTGGCCATTGGATTGTCATAGATGGATTTTACCAGATTGAAGTAGAGGCCTTCTATTTTAATTTTCTGTAGGACTTTGAACATGAACAAGTGTTGAACTTTGTCAAAACCCTTTTCTGCATCCATTGAGATGATCACGTGGTTTTTAGATTTCACTCTATTGATTTAGTATTATATTAATAGATTTTCAAACATTGAACCATCCTTGCAGCCCTGGGATTCTATCTGGTCATGATGTGTGATCTTCTTGATGATTTGTTGTATTCTATTTGCTAAAATTTTTTTTGAGGATTTTTGCATCTATGTTCATGAGGGAGGTTGGCCTGTAGCTCTGTGTTTTAATTGTGTCTTTCCCTGGTTTTGGAATCAGAATAATACCTCCAGGAATTATGTTGGGAGAACTATTTCACTGAAGAGTTTAAGGAGTATAGAGATAATATCTTCTGTAAATTTCTTGTAGAATTCAGCTGTGAATCCATCAAGACCTGGATTTTTCTTTGTCGGCAGGTTTTTTGTTACCTTTCCTATTTCATTGGCTGTTATTGGGTTATTGAGAGTTGTTATATTTTCTTGTTTCAGTTTTGGTAATTTGTACCTTTCAAGGAATCTCCATTTCATCTGAGTCTTCTATTCTGTGATTCTCAAAATAGGTATTGTTAATCTTCTGAATTTCCACTGGGTCTGTAGTAATTATTACACCCTTTTCATTCCTTGTTGCTTATATTTGAATTTTTTCTTTCCTCTTTTTGATGAGATTAGCTAGGGGTTTATTGATTTTATTTAGTGTTTCAAAGAACCAGCTTTGTGATTCATTAATTCTTTGAACTGTTTTCTTCATCTCAATTGAATTAATTTCTGCTCTAATCTTTATGATTTCTTCTCATCTTTGGGCTCTGGGTTTGGTTTTCTCTTCCTTTTCTAAATGTTGGAGGTGCAGCATTTGGGTGTTCATTTATTCCTGTTCTGTTTTCTTGATGTGTGAGTTTACAGCTATGAATTTCCGTCTGAGAAGTGCTTTCATTGCATTCCATAAATTTCAATAATTTGTTTTTGAATTTTCATTGAATTGTAGATATTGTTGAATTTCTTGTTTGATTTCACCTGTTACCCATTGATTGCTGAGTAGGGTATTGTTTAATTTCCATGCATTTAGGGGCTTTTTCTAGTTTCTTTTCTCATTTATTTCCAGTTTTATTGTACTGTGGTCAGATAATATGCATAGGATAATTTCTGTTTTCTTGCATGTACTTAAGCACTACCTATGGACTAGTATGTCGTCTATTTCAGAAAATGAACCATGTGCAGCTGAAAAAAATGTGTATTCATCTGTGGTTGGGTGGAATACTCTGTATATGTCCACAAGTCCATTTGTTCCAAGCCTTCATTCAGTTATGCTATTTCTTTGCTAATTTTTTGTCTGGTTGACCTATCTTTTTAGGATAAGGGAGGAAATCAAAGGTCTCCTGTGAAGATTGTGGTATCGGATATTTTGTTTCTCATGTCCATTAAGATTTGTCATATATAGTTGGGAGCTCCCTTTTTTGGTGTGTATACATTTATGAGTGTTACCTCTTCCTCTTGAAATTTTCCCCTAACCAGTATATAGTGTCCTTCTTTATTTCATTTGATCATTCTTGGTTTGAAGTTGAGACTGTCTGAAAACAAGATTGCTACCCTTGCTCTTTTTCTGAGGTGCTGGGGCATGTGGTATTGCCTTCCATCCTTTGATTTTCAGCCTATGAATTTCTGTATGAGTTAAGTGTGTTTCTTGTATACAGCATATTGTTGGATTTTGTTTCCTAATTCACTGTGCCAGTTTATTTCTCTTAATTGGTGAATTGAGTCCATTTACATTGATGGTTATAATTGAGATGTGCTGACTTATTATTAATTACATGAAATGTTATTTACATGCTGTTGTTTACTCCTTTTTGCTCTGTGTTTAATAGTTTGCCCTCTTTAGTTGGTTCCTTCTTTTCTCACTCTTGTAGTTCTGATTGTTTTTGTCCCTCTCTAGAACATCTTTCAGTAGTCTGTGTAGGGTTGGCTTTGTCATCATGAAATTTTTTAGTTGTTCTTTGTCATGGAAGTATTTCACTTCTCCATCAAACTTGAAAGAGAGTTTTTCAGGGTATAGTAGGCTGGGCTAGAATTTGTTTTCATAGATGACTTGAAGTTCTCTGCTCCATGCTCTTCTTGATTTCATGGTTTGTGAAAAGAAGTCAGCCATAATTCTTATGGGTTTTCCTTTGAATGTGATCTGCTTCTTTTCTCTAGCAGCTTTCAATATATTATTCTTGTGCTGGATTTCTGGGATCTTGACTATTATGTGTGTTTTTAATTATGTTGAAATTATTTGGCATTCTGTATGCTTTGGTTACCTGAATGTCAGATCGTTTCCTAATATTTGGGAAGTTTTCTGCTATTACTTCTGCTCATATTCTTTTTATATCATTTGTGTTCACTCTATCCTTCTCACTGATGCCTATTAGTCTCACGTTGTTCATCTTTGCATCATCTTCCAGGTGATGAATTATAAATTTTCCTGCATCCTAGTTGTTTTTAAGAGATCCTTTCTCACCTTTTCACTAGCTGCACCAGTGTCTTCAGGATCTGAAACCCTCTTCACTTTCACTCAAACAGTTTTGCAGGCTTGTGACTGAGATTTTAAGTTCCTCTGTATCTCTTTGACTCTGTTTCATGCATTCTATTTCTTACCTGTATTGCTCATTCAAGGAATCTGTCATTTTTCTAATATCCTGTATTTTTTTTATCAATGTCTTCTTTAGAAGCAGTTATTAATTCTTTGACTGCAGTTTTTTCAGATTGGGTTTCATCCATATGTATCTGTATTTGATTCGTTACTTCAGATGCTATGAATTCAAAGGTTTCTTTTTTTATTTCAGAAATTAATTCTTCTCAGAGTTCCTCTATACCTTTCTGCTATTGTTCCTTTACTTCTGAAACTATTGATTCATACATTTCAACTGAACTAGAGTCCTCTGCAGTTGTTCTGGGTGTGCTTAGGGGCTGAGATTGCATTTTTCTCCTTTATTTATCATTTTATATAGCACTGACCTCTGACCTTTGTTGTAGAGCTTTGGTACAGTTATAACCTTACCACCTACTGAAATTTGGGTGCAGCTCTATTAAGTTTGAGTTTATCCAGTTATGCCTGGCTTGGGTCTAGCTGTTGTGTCAGCTCCTTCTTGTTGCAGCCCTTGGAAGTGAAGTTGTTATGCTCCTCTAGCACAATAGTGAACCTGTGGTACCCCTGTTTTGCCCCTGGCCCAGGGGCCACAGAGGAGCACAGAAGGTTTCCCACACACTAGCTGGGCCTTTGCTTGGGCTGGATCTGGAGGTCCCAAAAGCATTTCAGAAGTTCTGACTCACTGGGCGGGCTTGAGGCAGGAGCTCCAGGTGGGTGGTGGGGTCCTGATGGTGCTGTCATTGGTCTCACTCACATGCTGTGCAGGGCAGGCTGTGCAGGCTCTGGAGGGGTGAGGGAGGGCTGCAGAATGCGGAGAAAGGTCTCTTGTACAGAGGGCCTGCTCTTGGTCCAGTGTGCGCAGGACAGAGCAGAAGCTCTCCCATTGCAGGGCCTGGGGTTGTTGCCTTTTAATTTTTAACACACATAATGGTAACAGGAAAGATGCTGCAAGCACACAGCACTTATTATATGCATTGGTGTGAATCTTTCCGGAGAAATTTTTAAGAAACCCTTCGCGTCTGTGGTGAGTAAGCAACAGCAGGAGCTCTTTGTGCTGAAGGCCTTTTGGACAAGAGACAACCAGAGGGCCTGTTTGTGCTCAGCCTGATGAACTAGGTATAAAGATAAAAGCCAGTGTGGTGGATTGCCAACTATTGGTGAACTTGTTATGCCCATTGAACTGGAGAAGGAGAGAGGCTGTTAGAGAAGCTGTTTGGAAAAGCTGTTGGGGAGCTGCTGGGCTGTTCTGCTGGGCTACCTTATCATACTAACTTTCCTGGTGAACTTGGATGTTCTTGTCAAAGGAGAGGTTGGGACTTTATTTTTGCTCAGGATGGCTACATCTCACTTTGGGGGAGCTCTGGTCCTCACTTTGAGCATTGCTTCCTGAGTCTGGAGGGGAAGATGGTGCACAGCTCAGTTTCTTGGAGAAGCTTGTTGCATTGGCTTTCCTGGAGGGAACTCAGCTTTCCTTGTCTTCAGAGGGACCTCACTTTTGCTGAGGATTGCTGTTGTACTTTTCAGAGAAGCTCTGGTTCTTACTTGGAGCCTTGCTTCCCAGCTCCAGTGCAGGTCCCTCAGGCTGCTGACACAGATCCTTCATCCCACTGGCGCAGATTTTCTAACTTCTACCACTGACTTTTGGGACCTTCCCAGGGAAGATCTGAGAAGTGGGCCTGCATGAGACATTGTTTTGGGCTGTAGGTTTTCAGATGGACTTACAAGAGGCATTGTTAGAAGCTCTAGGTCTTCAGATGGACTCATGCAGGATATTAGGATCCAGACCTTCAGCGGAATTCTTTGATCTTTGGTGTGTGGATAGATTTCTTGCACTCCTTGTATATGATTCCTTGGGTGATTTGTTATAAAATAATCTTATAAAATGTGTCCTGTGCTATATTGTTCCCCTTACATAAACCCCAAACTATAATACCCAGATGGGGTTTTATGAATTGGACCAGAAATCAGGGGATAGTTGTTTTAACCAACACCTATTCAATTTATGAATCCATCCTTCTGCCAACTTTAGGCCAGTGTATACTCAAAGAAATATTTTAAAAACTCCAAGTTCTTCATTTGAATTTCTTAAATACTTTGAGGTGCCAGCAAGACCATGGAAAGGAACCCTGACGCTCTCCCTCCCTCCTCTTCCTGACCCCCTCCCACACTGCAGAGGCCACTGATGCTCTCAGCAGCTCTCAGGAAAGCTCCACCCTCAATTATACCTTCTCTCCTCTCTTCCCTGTCTCCCGGTTGGTCCTGAAAGAGGTCCAGCACCTATCTGAGGGAGAGTCATGATTCTCTTTGACATAGAAAAAAGGAGGGTGTGACAAAGAACGGCCGCACATTAATTCTTGTTCTTCTGAACTCAGACTGTAGCACAGGCTTAGTATGTAGGGGTTGTCTAAATTAGCGTTGTACATTTTAAACTAGTGACCTGAAGGGGCACTATGCTTTTTCAAAGATTTGGGGATATTCAAAAATAAATCTTGATTACATCACATACCTTTCACCCAGCCCCACTGTGACTTTTAAGACTTGGTTCTTTGTGGTCATCACCTCCATAGTTCTGGGCTGAGAGGCAACAGACAGGGTTGCCCCTCCTGGAGGGCGCTGGGGTCACTCCGGGGGACGGGCTCTGGGACCATCAACCATGCCTAGGGATTCTAAGGGGTAGGTTGGGGAAAAGAATGAAAGAGGAAGGCAGAAAAGAGACAAAGAAATACAGAAGAGCAAAACAGGCACAAAACAAAGCAAAATAAAACAGTGAATTTTTAAGTACTTTTGCAAACAAATTATGAATTAATTTTCAAACCTCTTGACGTAGTTAAGTACTCACTGTACAGCACACACACAGGCATTTGGTGGAAAGGAGCAGGTGGAAGGAGAGAGGAGGAGAAGGCAGAAAGGTTTGTAAAGGGACTTTCCTGAGAGGCTAGCTTCAGGCCTTGTTGTATGCCAAGCACCTTCCCTGTTGATGATTAAACCTTGCTCAAATGAAGTTGGGATATTTATCAGGCTACTCCCTCTACCCTTAAAGAAATCAATGTGTCCTTTCTTTGCAAAGTTCTGTGGCACAATAGTTAACTATAATAGCATTAGTTGTCATATCACAAATGGTGGATCAAGGGTTGAAAGGGTGAGTAGGTAGGGAGACAGGCCTATTACAGCTGGGATACAGTTCTATTAATATAAAGAAAGACTAGGAAAAAAACAGAGAGATTACTTTAAAAAGGAAGAAAGAAGAAGAAGAAGAGGAGGAGGAGGAGGAAGAAGAAATGAATCTGAGCATGACGGCACATACCTGTAGTCCCAGGATTTGGGAGGATCCCTACAAGTTTGAGACCAGCCTTGGCTATATACTGAGTTCAAGGACAGCTTGAACTACATAGCAAAGAAGAAAAGAAGGAGGAGGAGAAGGAGGAGGAGGAGGAGGAGAAGGACAAGAAAGAAGGAGAAGAAGAGGAGGAGGAGGAAAAAAGTGAGACAATTAATAGAGGGAATTTTAAAAAATAGGTTAAAAATGATGCATCAAGTTGTCTAAAAATTTTAGAAGTGTACTATTTATTTCAATCTCATTTGCAAAATTAACTTACAAAATGGACAAAAATAGCTTCTCCATGAGGCTGGTGAGTGTGCCTGTGTGAGAATATATGTGTGTGTAACTATCTGTGTGTATGTGCATGCACATGTATGTGTCTATCTGTGTGCGTGTGGGTGCATATGTGTATGCATGTGAGAGTGTGTGTGTGTGTGTGTGTGTGTCTGTGTGCATTCACAGAACAATTCTAGTACCTAGACAGGAACCCAGACCAACAAACCAGAATCTCTCAAAGGTACAGAATGGTACTCTGTCAGTGCCCCTAGTGATTCCAAATGTACAGTTTCCTGATCAAAATTCACCTTAGCCACCACATCTGTCAGAATCATCCCCTCCCTTGCACTGAAAGAAGAGCACACAGCAAACTGTGTCGCTGCACTTTGTGTCTGCGTGTTGATGTCTTTATCCCTGAGTACCGACAGGTTCAGTATGACTGAACGTGCATGCAGTCGCGTATTTCCAGCCACAGCTGTGGAGATGGGCTCTCTCTGCTTTAAAGCCAGCATAGTTACATAGCACACACACTCACACACACACACGCACACGCACAAGATGCTGTGACTCATTTAATTGCCTTACACAGCTCCGAGTCACCTGGCACTTCACCAATCAAAAAGTTCCAGGACCTGCTGTTTCAGAACCTCATCCACAGACATTTTTATCCTGGGAGCGGGGAGTGAGGATGTGGCTGACAGAATTAGCGCGGGCTTCTCTTCAGGAAGTCGCTGCTGCTCTGTGCTTATGTAACCATATGTTGTACGAGCATGACCCGTGGAATGTGAACCAAACTTATTTTTGTCTCCCTCTGTCACTTTAAATTCTGTTCAGTGGGGGAGACTTCTCCTGTCCATGAAGAAGGTCTGGAGCTTCTCTTAGTAATTTTAGTTGTAAAATGTTTTATTTTAGAAACAGTATTCATCACTCTCAGATACTGATCAGAAAGAAATCCAACCCTCACCCCTCTCTAGCTCTGGCCTACTTCCAAGCCAACATGGGAGGGTCTGTGTGCCTTCTTCTCTATTTCTTCTTCTTCGCTCTCCTGTGCTCCCTGGGACTTCTCTCTGGCTGAAGGCAAAGTAAAACAAGGGAGAGAAAGGCAGAGAGCGCAATGCTGTTACTTGGCTGGGTCTACCATGCACACAGTATGAAAGCTTGACTGGGACCAAGAGGTGATTTTACTGGATTACTTTTCTCTTTGAGGCCTCTATGGGGTCTTCAGCACTTTTGGGGGTCCCTGGCTCTTGCAGTTCCCTTGACAAGTGATGGTTCAGTCTTATTGGGAGTGATGTCAAGGAACCAAAGTTTCTGTTGGGCCTTCTAGGTTGTGGGGCCAGTTTGGGAATCAGATTGTTAAGAGACAGAATCACAGGATGCAAACACTTGGCATTGTAGACACAAGCTATGAGGCTCCCAGAAGGAATCAGGACCGAAGCTTATTCTCATCCCGAGAATCTCCTTTACTCCAGATGTTTCCTCCATAGCAATTTTCTATCCTCCAGCTCCCATTGTTCCTTGGCTATAAATCCTCACTTGGTCTCATCATAAAGCCAAACCCAAGCTCTGCAATACACTATTGCAGCAGTCTCTATATAACTGTAACTATTCTTTCTTTTCAGTTGAGGGAAGTTGAGATAGAGGCTCACTTATAGTATAGTCCAGGCTGGCCTCGAACTCACAGCAATCTTCTTGACTGAGCTTCCAAAGTGTAAGAATTATAAGCATACACACCACATAGCTGAACTGTTTCCTTTAACATCCCATGTTGCTCTTCTGGGCCCAGGTGGGTCCATGAGACACTCACAGATTCCTTCTCTCCCCACCCTTTGGAGTCAGGACCCTCTCTACAGAGCAGCAACTTCTTGACTCCACCATTAAGGTAGCTGCTTCTAGATCTCCAGTGTGGGTCTCAGACAGTGCTGCCTTTCTCAAACCCAAGTCAAGGACAAGCTTTTGTGTCTCTAGGTTTCAGGGAGCACCTTGAAGCTTTCCATGTGCTTACCTGGAAGTCCACCTCTGAGGGTGTACCACCACCATCTAGCAAGTCCACATCCACTATTTTAAGTGAGTCACCCTAGAGGCAGAGCCTGAAATGGAAAAGTCTGGTTTAAGTGACCTACTGAGGAAGTTTTCTCATTAAAAGAGGAATGAAGAAAAAGATCTGGCTGGGGACAAAAGAGAAACCAAGCAGAAATATGAGTACAACCAGAGACTGGCTTCATTCTGGGCCATCATAGTTAAAACCCTGCTGCTCAAAGCACACCAGTCTCATCTTTTCTCCTTTTTCAGCAGGGGACTGAAGCTAGGGCCATCTCCCTGAACTATTTCTCCTGCTGCCTCCCCCCCGCGTTTTTCCCTAAATTTTGAGAGAGAGTCTCACTAAGTCATTAAGCTGCTGAGGCTGGGCTCAGTCTTTTCTTGGCCTCTCAGCGTGAGACAGTTTCATCTTTAATCACGAAGCCCAACTCATTTCTTCTGCTGGTTAGACTGAGGCTTTCTGGTCCTTGCTTAGCAGGGGGCACTTTCCTGTAGAAGGGGGCGTGGACAGGTAATTGTGAGGCTAAAGATGCCTGAGGGGCCCCTAAGGAGCATTAGCAATGTCCACTTGATGTCTCAGAACAATTAAAGAATTGTAAACCGTGCTTTTTTAAGAAATTTATTTTTAATTTTTGTGTACTGGGGATTGAACCCAGGGCCTTGTGCATGACAGACAAGCATTCTACATGGAACTATGCCCCCACCAAATACGTGCTTCCCGACATCTTCTTTAACATGTACTAACTGAGAAAGACTTTCTGTGTCCCTCACTTTGGTATTTGATATCTATCATACTATGTACATACCAGACATGTACAGTGGACCCCTAAAATTTGCAATGGTTACATTCCTAGAACATCTACAAATTTCAGGTATGGTAAGAAAGATACTTCTTTCTATAAGTTTAAACCTAAATGCAAATGTCTCCCACAGTTGTGTAATTTAATAAGATACTATATTAATAAAGCCTTAGAAGATGAAGATGCAGGGTGACCTCTTAGGAATCTTAGGGCTTGGAAGAACAAAATCCAAGAACACTGCAAATAGCTGCAGGTGATACAGCAACTTGTTAAGATTCAGGAATGTTGGTACATCCTTCCATAGAGCACAGGGCAATAGCCAATCAGCAGCAGGGGTTACTGACTAATGTTCTCAGATTGACTATTTGCAAACTTCCCACCAAAAGATACTTGTGGAAGTTATTTGTATGTCAGGGGTTTCCATGAACAATTAGTTAGATTCTAAGGAAAAGTCCACCAGTGCCTGAAACCACATACTCTGACTCTTGAATTCTCAGAATATGCTCTACATAGAGCTCAGAGTGATAAACGAATGCACAAACAGGTTAGTGCCTGCTTAGACAGCTGTGACAAATTTGTGTGGTTCATTCTTTTTCAACAGATAGCACTTGAGAGACAGCAAGGATGTATGTTCTGTATGTAGAGAACATGGTCAGCTGTCTATTGCACAATACACTGGTGGATAACAACAATGTAATGCGTATTTCAAAAAACTAGAAAAAAATTAAACATTTTACTGTAAGGAAAGGAAAATGAGTAGATAAATGTTGAACCTCAAACATCATGCAGTGTATGCATCAAAACATTATATGCCTCATTAATAAGTATAAATTGCATATTTCCATGTAATTTAAAAACACCGGACAATGAAAACAAATCTATGACTTTCTCCTGAGAAGGCAAGCATGTTAAATGGACAGACAAATCGAGCATGGTGGTGCATGTCTGTAATCCCAGTCCTCAGGAGGCTGAGAAGGAATACTACTACAGGTTCAAAGCCAGTCAGAGCTACATAGTGAACTCAAGGCTACCCTAGAATACACATGGAGAGCCAGTATCAATCCATCAATCAAAAGACTAACAAGCCGTAGAAAATGACTTTGAGAGTGTCAATAACCAAACTGGAGCAATAATGGTTTTCTGGAAATTTTACTGAGCCATTTTGGAACCATAGGCAGAGCAGACAGAGAGCCCAAGAGGAAGTAACTATTAAGGCAGTATTTGCCCAATATCCCAAAGAATTCCACTCCAGGGAAGCCACAAAAGGGCTGGGGTTCATCCAGGGTAAGAAGTAGCAGAGAGAGTTGCCAGATTCTGGAGTGTTCCTTCTAGAAATACTCTCCAGATTCCCATTATACTGAACAAAAAATTGGTCAAGGCAAGTGAAAGAGGTAGCGTGGTTTTACATTTATAAAAGGTATTAAATGTAGGGCCAGTGAGAGCTCAGTGGGCTAAACGCTTGCTTAGGCAAGCCCGGGGAACAGGGTTCAGTCTCTGGCACCACATGCCGTGCCAGCCCCAGCCCCCAGGTGAGCTGAGCCAGCCGCTGAGACCAGGTGTGGTAGCACACATGCAATCCCAGTGCAGAGGAGGCTGAGAACAGGAGGATCACTACGAGTCCACGCTGTGCAGTGAGACCCGGTACCAAATACATAAAATAAACAAATGAACAAAAAAGTAAAATAAAAGATATTAAATGTAGAAAATAAATAGACTTGTGCAGAGTGAATGCAGATCAATTAAAGACAGTAGGTTTCACAGAGAGGGGGCCACCAAGCAAAAGAAGTAGGCTTTACACAGAGAGCGAGGTCCACTGAGGAACCGCAGCAGCTTCTTCTGCATCCCACTCTGCCCAGGCTGCTGTCAGATCGAGGCCATCCCATCTCTCGAGAAGAACTGAAGACAGTGCTTTCTGATTGGTCCCAGGGCCAGGCCTGTAACTCCTCTTTAGCACCTGTCCTCATCTCTGTAATTGACAGGTTACAACCACTTGGTCCAGCTGACTGGTCATGCCCCAAGCTACCGCCTCAGGAGCTGCCAGAATCTGCTGGTTTCCCATATCAATCTCCTCTTTTGTTTTCCTCCCATGTTTAAAAATTCCTAATCCATACTTTAAGGTTAATTCTGCATGAATCAAGCTTGTGGCCTCACACATCAAAGAACAAAGTTATGAACCCAGAAGAGGCAGGTAGGAGAGCTCTTATTGGAAATGAATAGGAAAAAGCTCCTGTTTTCTCCAGGAGGGAATCAGAAATGTGAAATTTCTACATGGCCCCCAAGCCTAAAGCTTTATGGATAAGCAGAGCATGGGACTGGCATCTCCCAGGCCAAACCTGTAGTGCAAACTTTGGGCTGTTACTACAATATTGGGTTAATCATATCCCTTAGTTACAGCAGACTGATCAGGACTGCAGTCTCCCAAACAAGTGTACCACGAAGGCTAAATAAAAGAGGCAAATGGAATGACTTGAGGGCTCCAGGAGGACCAAAGCCCACTACAGAATTTGAGATTCTCTCAGAAGAACTGTCTTCAGTTCTTCTCGGGAGATGGGATGGCCTCGATCTGACAGCAGCCTGGGAAGAGTGGGATGCAGAAGAAGCTGCTGCGGACTTCCTCTCTCTCTCTTGGCTAAGGCCAAGACCTCTGGGGACCCGTATTTATTTAGTTATCAGAAGAAGGGATGAGCGTACTGCAGAAGGGCAGAGCCACCCCAGGACTTCTCCAGGTGAGGGACTAAGTTAATCCACCCAGGAGTGAGGGGCCTGAGGCTGCAGTGTATCTAGCTGACGGTGGACCTAGGTGTCCTTGTCTTATCCTTGAGGCTTTCTGGCTTCTAGCCTACAGGCCTCAGTATGGAGCAGTGACTCACAGAGCTTCACTTACTATCTGCCCATCTCCAGACAAGCAACTGAGGGTTTGAACAGACTCACGAGCAAGCATGAAAAGCCCACTGGTTAGTTTATGTCCTGCTCAGCACTGCTTCGGAGTAGTTTCCCTCACTGTAACACCTAAAATAAGCAACTTATAAAGAGGAGAGTTTTCTTTTGGCTCACACCTTTAGAGATTTCAGTTCATAATCAGTTGGCCCCACTGTTTGGAGCACGTGACAGAGAACCACTCACCTCAATTACTTAGTGGCAACCTACCATAGATGGCCCTGAATTTAAAATGTCCAGTGAGGGGCCAGCCTGATAGCTCAGCAGACTAAAGTGCCTGCTTAGGCAGAGTGCAGCGGCTGGGGTTCGATTCCCAGCCTACAGTGCCAGCCTCACACCCTCTACTAAGACTGGGTGTGGTAGTGCACACCTGTAACCCCAGCACTGGGAGGCTGAAAACAGGAGGATCACTATAAGTCCCATATGTGCAGTGAGACCCTATAGACCCTATATTAAATACATTAAAAAAAAATAATAATAAAGTTAACAGTGAGAACTCAGCCTGTCTAACCCAGTTACTCTGAGGGTAAGGTTGAAGAGAAAGGAGCTGGGCATGGTGGTGCACACCTGTGATCCCAGCACTGGGGAGGCTGAATGAGTTCAAGAGCAGCCTGAAAGACATAGGGAAACCTTGTCTCAAAAAGACAAAGAAATATATGAAAAAAATAAAATAAAAAAGAAAATGAGATTTTAGAGAAAGACTGGTTATTTTGTAAGTCAATCCTAGAAACTCAGGAGCTTAGTAGAAAGTTCCCTTTAGTGGGAAGGGGGCTGCTTTTCACATTGCCTGAGGAAGTTACTTCTTGGTCCAAAGTCCTAGTTCATGGCATGCTCTTGTACTAATTATTATCAATGTGGCTGATCAATAGCTCTAGGGCAGGCTCTTTTCCTAACTAGTTGCCTCATTCATAAGGCAACAAAACAATTTTTAGAATAGGAAATGGTCCACGACTCATTTCTGCCCCAAACTCCCTCTTCACTGAATTATAAGGATGCTGAAGCTAGAAGGAACCCTACATTTTATGTAGAAAAGCAAAAGCATCCTCCTTTCACAGATGACAAATTGTGGCACAGAGGAGATTTTGTGAAGAAATTTCAGAGAGGCACCTCAAGGGCCAAACCTGTAGTTTGGCCTGGTGTCAAATGTTTGAGTGGTATCTTAGCATTCTGTTACTATAATGCCTAAAATGATCAACTTACAGACAGAAAAGGTCACTTTCAGCTCACGGCTTTAGAGATTTCAGTTCATAATAAATTGGCCCCATTGTTTGGGACATGGAATAGAGAAGAACCACTTGTTTTATGGCCAAGAAGCAAATAAAAGAAGCAGGGAGTGATTTTTATAGCAAAGTAACAATGTGGGCATGAGGTTTTATGGCCAAGAAGCAAATAAAAGAAGCAGGGAGTGATTTTATAGCAAAGTAACAATGTGGGCATGAGGGTCAAACTATAATCAATCAATAAGATTTCAAGCACAGTCGCTCAGCTAATATTGACCCAATGGGGAGGTGGGGCATATAGTAAGGAAATAAGGTGACATTATTATTATTATCATTATTATTTTGTGGAACTGGAAATTGAACTCAGGGCCTTGAGCTTGCCAGGAAAGCGCATATTCCACTGAGCTATCTCCCCAGCCCTTTAAGTGACATTATTAACCATGGCTTATCTGTGACTTTTAAAAAATGGGAAAGGATGGATCCAGCTGTTCTTTGGACTTGATGGACTGGGAGGTACCAATTACAGGATAATCGCAAGTTCCCATCCTCCCTTGGGGAAGTATGCAAGTCTGGCCATTTAGACTTTAGTTTGGGGTCTTGCCTTTTTCAGATGGGCTTCCTGCCACAGTTATGATGTACTGTATTTTCATCTTTTGCTCTGGACTCCCCCTTCTGGACCCCCTAAAAGCCTGTCTCTGTCTGACTTATTCTACCACTAATTTCTACTTGACTTAGCTGGCTATAGTAACATGACAGTAACCATGCAGGGCTGCATGATTATAAAAATCCAATTTCCTACATATTCTATATCCAGCTAGTTTGACAGATTTATCTTCCCCACCTGGTTCCCATGGGTGATTTGGCTTGCAGCCTATCAGTTATAGTAGCACCCTGAGTCATATAGCTAGTGCTAGCCTTGGGTTAGGACCTATCCCAAAATCAGAAATTGGTAAGCACTAATAAGAAAAATTTACAGGGGCCAGGATCTACAGGTACACTTGGTCTAAAATTACTGTTCAACCAAATTGAAATGAGCTTTCATGAGTATGATAAAGGAATGGATGAAGAGTGGTATTTTAAAGTAATCATGAAAGTTCAGGAAATTAAGAAGAATATGATGACAGTCTTGTGGCAAACCACTATTGACACCAGAAAATTTTGGTATGAAGAAGTGTGATCCTAGCCCCAAGGGTTGTGATCAGAAGACCCTCAGCCCGACTTGGGAGGATGGAGCACTGATTGAGGGACAGGATTCGTGGAAAGAAGAGTTGGATGGCAGGAGAGACCTAAGTCGTGGGGGATAATGCTAGGATGCAGTTAAATTGCTGGAGATGGGACCTACATTCAGAGTGATGGGGGCAGTGGTTGGTGATAGGTTTTTTTGCAGGCTCAGTAAACAGATAGAAAAGACAAAAGAAGCCTTTAGTAACTCCAAAGACAAAGAGGATCCAGGGCAGATGGGTTGGGTGGGTCCTCAGGCCTGAGACAAAGAAAGCTGAGGCTTTTATTGACTTTTGTTAGAGGTGGAGTTTGAGGGCGATGTTTAGAAATATCTGAGGAGCTGATTGGGGTTTTCCTGAGGTGGCAGGAAAGGTGAAAGGAAATTGCACCCTGAGCTGAGTTGGAGAAGAAGAGGGGAGGTGGTCTCTGTGAAGATAAGCTGTTTTAAGGGCTCTAGTCATTTAGATGACCACCATAATAATTCATACGAATTTTTAATGATAATTTATAGTAGGGACATTACCTACCAGTTGGCTTATGGCAGTTTCCCAGGCTCTGTGAGTTCCTCCCTGCCGGGTCCTGAGAGCTTCGGGTGGGGCCTGACATATCCCTGAGAGTGTAGTTAGTTACACACCGAGTGAGCGAGGTGTGTCTCAAGGTCGGTGAACCCAAGTGAAGGTGAGCCTGGCCCAGTTTTCACTGCCAGGCCAGCCACCTACTATTTCTCTTTCACTTGCGGACTCAGCCCTCACATAATTTGAAAAGCTGACTTTACCTTGAATCACCATTATGCCTATTCCTGTATTTATAAATACCAAAGCTGGAACAGAACAAAAGGAGAATTCAAATAATTCTTTGGCTTGGCAGCAGGTGAACAACTGAGCCCACAGTGCTGTCAGGTACCCTGTGAGACAACAATGGCACTTGTCAGCTGCTACTTCTTGCAGCACTAAGATTGATGAAAGGGCCCAATTGTACAAAGGGGGAGGGCAGAGTGATAGTTACAGAGACAGATGGCAAAAGACCTGGGTCTGTCACCTACAGATAACAAAGTTTCATTGAAGTATCTTTCAAGGTGACCTTCTTAGCTAACTGTGCCTCATTATGAACTGCTAATTTCTACAGCATGCTCCTTTTGTTCAGTTGTGAGAGGGATGTATCACTTAATCTGAGGAAAAAACCAATACCAAAAACTTTAGCTAGGGTAAATGCATAATAATTGCAAACATTTTCTGGACCCCTGCTAAAGGCCAGGTGCCGTGCTAGCTGTTTATGTCTCTTTTAATTCTCATAGCAACTCTGAAAGCTCAGCGCTTCTATTATCTCAATTTCTCTTTGGGGGAACTGGAGCTTTGTAAGTAGAATAAGCTACCCAAGCACAGATCGCTGGTAAGGAGAGTAGCCTGACTCAGAGATGCTCTGCCTACTGCACAGGCAAGAATGCGAGCCCTCACCCGCACCGCTCCTAATGTGGTGCTGCTCCTAGCTCACAGCCTGGGCCCACTCGCCTGACCCCTTAATGAGAGAACCCCAAGCTCATTCAGGATGCAGTATTAAAGACTTCCAAATGGCTGTGGTGTGCATACATTGCTGGGATGACCCTACCCAGGACTGCCCTCTGTCCATGGCCACTGCAAGAAACACATTTGCCAAGCATCACGTCAGCTACCATTTCATCAGTATTTACTTTGCATCAGGAATGTTGCAAACCCTCTGCATGGATTCTGGGATTGTTTGATTATCCAGTAGCTTCAGATGTTCAGTTAAAAATCTATTTTACAGATTTATCTGTTTTTCCGTGTAAACTAATCCTTATATACTATATATAGAAATTTTATTTATATAATATATATATATATATATATATATATATATATATATATATATATATGAGGTATGAATGAAAAAGAGTGGTTAAATTTTTAAAAAAATTATTATAGCTGAGAAAAACCACATTGTCACTGATGTCCAAAATACTCCCCTGCTTGCAACACACACCATTGTTCTTTTTCTCTAATTTTGAAATTGCAATGTTATACTTTGATTATATATTTTAATTCATTTTGTTATCTCTCTCCCTCCCACAGACAAGTTCTTACTAACTTTCCCAGGCTAGCTGCAGACTCTTAGGCTCAAGAAATCCTCCTGCCTCAGCCTGCCAAGTAGCTATGACCGCAGACATAATTACCTGTTGGAGTGCTATCAGTTTTAATGAGTGCTCATTACTTAAAGAACACTGTTTATAAATCAATGCCAGCTTGAAAGGTATTCTAGAAGCTGTATATGGTAGCACAAGTCTATAATCCTTATACTCAGAGGCTGAAGCAAGAGTATCAAAACTGCAAGCCAGGGTCAGGGAGATAGCTCAGTAGAATGAGCACCTGCTTGGCAAGCGCAGAGTCCTGAGTTCAATCCCTAAAAGTACAAAAAAAATTAACAAAAACAAAAACAAAAAAAACCACTTCAAGTCAGTGAGATAGCTCAGTGGACCATTCACTTGCTTAGGCAAGCACAGGGACCAGGATTCCATCCCCAGTACCATGAACGTTGGCCTCACCTCCGACTCCAGGCGCAGTGGCGCATGCCTGTAATCCTAGTGCTGGGGAGGCTGAAAACAAGAGGATCACTAAAAAGTCAAAGCTGCTTAGTGAAACCCTGTATCAAATACATTTAAAAAAAAAACTTAAAGGCTAGCCTTGGCAATTTAGTAAGATCCTATTTCAAAATTTAAAAGTAAGAAGGATTGCGGGGCGTTGTGGTGCATGTCCCTAATCCCGGTACCTGGGAGACTGAGGCAGTATGATCGCTCAGGTTTGAGGCCAGCCTGGCCTGCATAGAGACCCTGGCTCAAATCCCCTTCACACACCAAAAAAGTACAAGGGCTGGCCAGAGCATTGCCTACCACGGCCAAGGACGGCTTCAGTTCTCAGTGCAGCAGAGAATGGCGGGCTCAGCAAGGGCGAAGGGAAGCATGGTGCTGAGGATGAATTTCAGTGGTGGAGTGCTTACCTAGCACAGGCTCAGCAGCAATCAGTGACTTCACTACACAGGTCTCTTTCCCATTATAAACAAGAAGTTTATTTAAACAACGATACACTTAGAGGTAAAACCATCTAGGTTTTTTTTTAAAAAAAAGAATAATTTACTCCTAATGACAGATTGCCATGCATGTAATAGCTACGTACAAAAAGTTATAAAACATTAAAATTCTCTAATCAAACCAGATATACAAGGACTTTTTTTTTTTTATTTTGCTGTCTTTTCTGTTAAAACAGTGACAGCAGGGGCTGGAGAGATAGCTCAGAGGTATAAGCACCTACCTGGCAAGCACAAGGGCCATAGTAAGAATTTGATTCAAAAAACAAACAAACAAACAAACAAATTAGGTCTGGCGAGATACTTCAGTGGACTAAGTGCCTGCATAGGTAAATGCAGGTGTCAGGGTTCGATCCCTGGCATAACATGCCATGCTGGCCTCACCCCCAGGCCCTCAGCAGGGAATGGAGTCCAGGCATAGTGGCACACACCTGTAATCCCAGCACTAGGAAGGCAGAAAACAGGAGGATCACTATGAGTCCAAGCTGCATAGTGAGACACAGCACACGCACACACACACACACACCAGCAGCACTTAGTGTGGGTTTATTTTTATTTTTTTAGGTTATGAGCAGAATAAATTTATTGAGAGAAAAAAAGCTCCTGTCCAAGAAAGGGATAGGCGGCGGTGGGGGTGGTGAGCTGGTAGTTCACCCTGGTGCGGGTTTCTTTCATTACACATTGTAAAGACACTGAACAAGGCCTCCCAGAGCTATGCCTGGAGGCCTGGGTGGCATGTGCTCCAAGCAAGGAATATTTTGAGGGGTATCGATGGAAATGTATGTTTTACTCTTACAATTTTTTAATTGAGAGGCAATGTGTATTTTGATGTATAGCCATGTGTCACTTAAAGACAGAGCTCCATTCTGAAATGTCCATGGGCAGATGACTGTTTGTGGTGTAAACGTTGTAGAGCACAAACCAAGGCAGTCCACTGGGAGAAAGATAGCCTCTTTAACAAATGGTGCTGGAAAACATGGCTTTCTAGATGCCGAAAACTAAAACTTGACCCAGCTCTATCACCATGCACTAAGTTAAAGTCAAAATGGATTAAAGATCTAAACGTTAAAACAGAAACACTCAATCTCCTGGAAGAGAAAGTAGGAGGAACTCTTGAAGACATAGGGGTAGGTAAAGAGTTCATGAACAAACATATATTCGCACGGGAAGCTCTTGAAAGAATCAAC
>PVKA01031672.1:0-26053 GCA_004027165.1 Ctenomys sociabilis | reverse complement strand
TCCACAATGGTTGTACTAGTCTACATTCCCACCAGCAGTGGAGAAGTGTTCCCTTTTCCCCACAACCTCTCCAACATTTGTTGTTGGTTGATTTCCTTATGATAGCCATTCTTTCTGGAGTGAGATGATATCTCAGTGTTGTTTTTATTTGCATTTCACGAATGGCTAGCGATGTGGAACATTTTTTCATATATTTGTTTACTTCTTTAATTTCGTCCTCTGAGAAGTATGTATTCATCTCAGATGCCCATTTCTGAATTGGGTCTTTAAATTTGAGGGCCCTGTTATATCTTAGTTCTTTATAAATTCTAGACAGTACACCTCTGTCTGATTGCTTATTAGGATTTTTTCAAAGTTTGTGGGTTGTCTTTTCACTCTGTTGACAATTTCTTTTGACATGCAGAAGCTCTTTAAGAAGAGTTGATCCCATTTGTTGATTCTTTCAAGAGCTTTCCATGCGAATATATGTTTGTTCATGAACTCTTTACCTACCCCTATGTCTTCAAGAGTTCCTCCTACTTTCTCTTCCAGGAGATTGAGTGTTTCTGTTTTAACGTTTAGATCTTTAATCCATTTTGATGATACAAATTTTTAAGATAATTCTCATTTTTTTTTCACTCCAGGGTATTTTAATCAATATTTGGAAAAAAGAAGGAATAAAATTAGATGTTTTGACCTGATATATTTCATTACTGTTGAAGAATTTTCAGTAAAATCTGGCGAATTTAAGGAATGGAATCAAATTGGAAGAAAAGTAAGAAAAAATGTTTTCAAAAGGAAACAGTTGGAGCCAGGGATGTGACTCAGTGGAATAAGTGCTTCCCTGGCAAGCACAAGGACCTGAGTTCAATCCCTGGTTCCACAAAAAAAAAAAAAAAAAAAAAAAAAAGGAAACAGTAAGGATATATGGTAATCCACCCCCAACTTTTCCCATGTGGCTTATATTCAATACAGTCTATCATCAAAATCTTATAATGGAAACTAGTAAATTCATATAGCAGTAAATTTATCCAGTTATTATACTTTTCATGTGGAAAGTGACCTAAATCCAATTTTACGTTGGTCGTTACTGATGCGTTTATTAAAATGCATAGATCTATAAGACAATGCACTTCTATTATTTTCTAATCTATTGATTAATTGCTTGAAAATGGTGTTTTCTTGGCTCTTGCAGCATCAGTGCAAATGTTATTTCCCTGTATTACTATGCAGAATGAATGTAAAATTAGTGGGCCCTAACTAGATCCTAAAACAAATACCCAAAGGGTGAAAGGCGAATTCACTTTATTCAGTATTTTGTTCACTCTCCCATGAAAGAGAAGAAATGTGTTTATGACTCATGCTAAAAAACCATGCATGAGCAGAAAATATTTTTCCTATGTGAAAGTAAGCCCATTTTAGCTAATTTTTTATTCGAAGGAAAGTGACGCTGATTGGGACGCTTAAGATGTGCTTAAAATCAGACATGTTAGTACCAATGTTGGAAAATTTTGGGCCAGTGCAATATATTAGTGGACTAAGCAAGTGCTTAGGCAAGCTCAGGGACCCCAGTTCAATCCCTGGCAACACATGCTGCACTGGCCCTGCCCATAGGTGCACTGAGCGAGCCACCGAGACTAAGCATGATGGCATATGCCTGTAATTTCAGCACCTTGGAGGCTGAAAGCAGCAGGATCTGTCTGAGTCCAAGCTGTGTCATGAGACCCTGTATCAAATGCATAAAAAAATTAATTTAAAAACAAAGAAAATCTTAGTTTAGACTATTCTATGAATTGACCCCTTTGCGTAAAGATATCCAAACCCTGTATCAAATACATAAAAAAATCAATTAATTAAATAAAAAAAAAAAAAACAGTTCTGGCACCCATGTCCAGAGCATGTGTGGGACCTTCTGCGCACACCGGATTCTACTCCAGCTAAAATCCAGGCCTGGCATGTGTGTGAGACCTCCTGCTCTCACCAGAACCTCCTCCATCAGACAGGCCTGGTTTGGTCCCCTGCAGCAGAGCTCCCTGCAGAGAGGCAAAGGGTAAGACCTACCCAAGTAATCCAGGAGCAGAACATCTTCCCAGAGGGCCAAAGTAGTTCCACTGCCAATGGACGACGTAGGAAGAAGTGGAGCACAGCAGCCAGACTCAAGCCAGGCACCCTTGGATGACTTTGAATTTGGTAGATCCAGACCTGGTAGGTTGAGACACTTTGCTAGTTCCAGATCTATGAGCGCATCCTCTCCTTTCTCTCTTGATTGAGAGAGGGGGCAACAGGACACCTGGGTGAATTAGTCTGCTTAGAAGACTGCAGGTATAAAAGGAGAGGTGACCAGATGGAATTTAAGGGAATTAATATGACTATAAAATCCCAATCTAACATCAGCTTAGCTATACAGACATAATGTTTGTTCTTAGGGTCTAAAAGGCAAACCCACTGGATACAAAAGTTTGTCAACTGCTATATCTCACTACCCATTGTTTGTCTTGCTAATTATACTTCTGCAAATACAAAACTATCACTGCCTTAACCACATAATCTCACTTGGGTAGTAATATTGGTACATGCTAAAGTAGTAACTGCACCAAAGCTCTGCACCAAAGGTAAGAAGACAGTGCTATATAAAATGATGAGGACAAGGAAGAAAGTGTATTCTCAGGTGATAAGACCACCAAGAACAAACGCAGGAGACACCAGCATAGAAGAAAATGGAAATCACACACCTAAAATCTTTGAATTAACAGTATCTGAAGTACAGAAACAACTTTAGTGCTTCTAAAGAAGATACTGATGAAAAAAATGGAGGAGGATACAAAAATGAAGGAATCCTTCAATGAAGAATATAGGAAAGAAATAGAATGCATGGTATAGATTTAAAGAGACATTCAGGACATTAAATCTTGAATCACAAGTTAGCAAAACAATTTCAATGAAGGTGAAGATGGAGTTTCAGGCCTTGAAGACACTATCGCAGCTATCGAAAAGGTTAGAAAAGATCTCTTAAAAACAACTAGGATGAAGTAAAAATAATTCAACAGCTGCAAGATGATACAAAGATGAACAAGGTAAGACTAACAGGAATCAATGAGAAAGAAGAGTTAGATATAAAGAGAATATGGGCAGAAGTAATAGCAGAAAACTTCCCAAATGTGGGGAAACAATCTGATATTCAGTTAGCTGAAGTATATAAAACTCCCAAAAATCATCAACCCAATTAAAAGCGCACCAAAACATATAATAACAAATATCTCAGAAATCCAGAACAAGAACAATATACTAAAAGCCACTAGAGAAAAGAAACACGTCACATTTAAAGGAAAACCCATCAGAATAACATCAGATTTCTCTTCACAAACCATCAAGTCAAGAAGAGCATGGAACAAAGTACTACAAATCCTCTGCGAACACAAATTCCAGTCCAGAACAATATACCATGCAAAACTCTCTTTCAAGTATGATGGAGAAGTGAAATACTTCCATGACAAGGAACAACTAAAGAATTTCATGATGACAAAGCCAACCCTACACAGACTCACAGAACATATTACAGTGAAGGACCAAAATGACCACAACTCCATGAATGATAATGGAAAGAGCCCAACAAACAGGGCAAACAATTAAACACAGGAGAGCAACAGATACAACAGGAGGTAAATAACATGTCAAACTTGTCAACAAATCTCAATTATAACATCAATGTAAATGGAATAAATTCACCAATTAAAAGAAATAGACTGGCACAGTGGATTACGAAGCAAAATCCAACAATATGGTGTATACAAGAAACACACTTACCTCTAAAGAAATTTATAGGCTGAAAATCAAAGGAGAAAAAGCAATATTATATGCCCCAACACCTCAGAAAAGAAGCAGAGGTAGCAATCCTGTTCTCAGACAATCTGAACTTCAAACCACAAAAGATGAAATTAGATTAAAAAAAGACCAATATTATACTGGTTAGGGGGAAAGTTCAAGAGCAAGAGGGAACACTCATGAATGTGTATGCACCAAACATGGGACCAACCAACTATATAAGACAAAACTTAATGGATATGAAAAATTTAATATCAATATCACAATCTTAACAGGAGACCTTAACACCCCTTCATTGCAAAGAGGTCAAGCAGACAAAAAGTTAGCAAAGAAGTAGGAGAGCTGAAACAGAACTTGAAACAAATGGATGTAATGGCCATACACTGAGTGTTCTATCCAACCACAGCTGAATACAAATTTTTTAAAGCTACACATGGGACATTTTCTAAAATAGGCAAGAAACTATTCCATAGATCATTCTTAAGTCAATGCAAGAAAACAGAAATTATCCCATACATATTCTCTGAACACAGTGCAACAAAACTATAAATAAATGACAAAGGAAACCACAAAAAGCATAAATCCATGGAAATTAAGCAACACTTTCCTCAGCAACCAATAGGTTACAGATGAAATTAAGCAAGAAATTAAACGATGTCCACAATTCAATGAAAATCCAAGAGCAACTCATCAGAATTTATGAGATGCAATGAAAGCAGTTCTTAGAGGTAAATTTATAGCTGTGAATTCACATATTAGGAAAACAGAATGGGAACAAATAAATGTACTAATGCTACACCTCAAGAGTCTAGAAAAAGAAGAGTAAATCAAATGCAAAGCCCAATTATGCAAGCAAATTATAAAGATTAGAGCAGAAATTAATGCAAATGAGACAAAGAAAAACAATACAAAGAACTGACAAATCAAAAAGCTGGTTCTTTGAAAGATTAAGTAAAATTAATAAGTCCCTAGCTAACCTCATCAAAAACAAGGAAAGAAAAAACTCAAATTCAAGCAATAAGGAATGAATAGGGTAAAATTGCCTTGATGGGAATAATCAACATTGTGAAGATGGCCATACTCGCCAAATTGTTATACAGACTTATGCAGTCCTTGTCAAAATACCATGAACATACCTCACATACCTAGAGCAATCATTCCTAAAATTTATTTGGAACCAGAAAAAACCTAGAATAACAAAGGCAATCCTGGGCAACAAATACAAGGCAGGAGGCATTATAATCTCTCACTTGAAATTATACTACAAAGTTAGTGTGATAAAATCATCATGATATCGGCAAAAAAATAGATCTGAGGATCAGTGGAATAGATCAGAAGATGCAGATGCAACTACAAACACGTTGAGCCATGTTATCACTAAAAAAGGGGCACATCATGCCTACTGGAAGAAAGATAGCCTCTTTAATAACTGATGCTAGAAAAAGTAGCTCTCTACTTGCTGAAAACTAAAGCTTCACCCAGGTCTATCATCATTCACTAAACTAAAGTCAAAATGAATTAAAGATCTAAACATTAAAACAGAAACATTAAATCTCTGGAAAAGAAAGTAGAAACTCTATATACTGATATCTTTGAACTAAGCCACTATAGTGAAGACAGCAAGGTGTACTACTAAAACTATGCTTAAAATACCTGTCATTTTGGTCTTCTAAATGTGCACTGCTTTTAATCTCATATCAATTATTGCTATACTCTCTTCAAAGTAAAGCTATGTATAAAAGTTAATAAAAACAACTAAAGACAATCCTAATTTACACTAACTTATGAATTGTCCCCCTTGCAAAAAGATTTCCATTACTCCAGCTGTCAAAGGAAGGCAATGAAGTTTTCTGAAATCATGATTGTTTATAAGCATTTGCAGCTCCCCCCCCCAATCCAATCTGTTTCCATGGAAACAGGAGTTTTCTACGGATGCCTGACCTTTGCTTTGCATAGTTTACAGTTAACAGCTCTGTGAACACTGTTCTAGAAAGCACACATAGCCCAGAAAAACTTACAAAAGTTACACGAAGAGGAAAGTAATTGTGAATGCTAACTTTGAAAATGCAGTGAGGGCTATACACTTTTTAATGTGACTTTCCATTTCTTTGAGAACATGGTACTATTTATGAACGATCATTATCTTATGATGGAAGGCTAGAAGTGGAACAAGATGGAAAATTATCTTTGTTAGTAATGCTATGGACAAATTTTATTGCATAATAAAGATCACAAAGAAAACAATTGCTGGCATAAAGAAGCAACTCTTGGCATACAATGGAGTCTCAGTAGTAATAAGAGAAATACGTTAACAAATTTGACCACTACACAAAATAGATATCACATGCCATGAGAATGTAATTATTGTAACTCTGGGAAGAAAATAAATATTATTTTATTATTTTAGAATTATCAAAGAATCTAGCATGTAACTGACTTCCCAGTATTATTTATATAGTAGTAACTGCAAAATTTGTATCCTTCAGATTTTCATGACAAGTTCTTTTAATTTCAACCTAATAAATGATGAATAAATGAAGCAATATAAACTGAAAGAAACATTTTATGTGCATATTGGGTATTGTCATTTGATTAGTTACTTGTTTTAAGATTTAAAGATGTCTTTTGTTTATTTAAAAGATTTTTTTTAATTTTCCATTTATATACATCAGTGATTTCAGCTTCAACAATGTGGTAGCTACTGAGAGAAAATGGTTAATTAAATGCTGATGGACTAATTTTAAAAGGTAGAATCTCAGAAGGCAGATAATTATGGCAATTTTCATCAAAGTGCATGTTCAATAAATACAAGTTATCTTCAAGTACACTGAGAGAAATTATAGGCTATTTAATTCTATTGCATGAATTGATTTCTAATTTATTACTAAAAATGCTTCATGAAGAATAAAAGTATATCCTATCTGACTACCTCAAGCACAGGAATAAAAAATAAAATAAAGCTCAATACTGAATAATGTATAAAATAAATGAGTTTCTAATCTTATTTTGATAGAGTGACATTTAAGGGTCTTGAAGGACAACACAGCCATGATTTTATTATAAGAAATCATTTCTAATGTCCTTAGCTATATAAAATATATAAGTATATTGCTTGCTTCATTTTAATTATCTGAAGAACTTAAAGACTTTTTTTAAATATTCCTGATTAAATTTAGAAAACATTTCAATTGACTTCCTTTTTGTTTCAGGACTATTTTCATTTTATGGTTTAAGTAAAAGCACTTATTTATCAGCTTTATAAAGATAAATATAAAATAAAGTTATAGATTTGATTTCTGCAGATACACATTTCAATATTTCCCTGAAATGAATAGAGATTAAATTTTTAAACCCCAGCTTCTGCCGGCTCCGCCCCGCAGCGTGCACAGACAACGACCTGACTCGCGCCTGCCTCCCACATCTGGGACTGTCGTGCTGCCAAACATCTTGATCACCAGCACACCAGGAGTCGGAAAGATCGCACTAGGTAAAGAACTTGCATCCAGATCAGGACTGAAATACATTAATGTGGGTGATGTAGCTCGAGAAGTCTGGAGTCTGGCAAGATGGCTTCTCCCAAGAGCATGCTGAAAGATGCACAGATGATGGCACAGGTCCTGAAGGATATGGGGATCACAGAGTATATGAGCTGAGAGTTATAAATCAGATGCTGGAGTTTGCTTTCCAATATGTAACCACAATTCTAGATGATGCTAAAATTTATTTAAGCCATGCCAAGAAAGCCACTGTGGACGCCGATGATGTACGACTGGCAATCCAGTGTCGGGCTGACCAGTCTTGTACCTCTCCTCCCCCAAGAGATTTTTTTGTTAGATATTGCAAGGCAGAGAAACCAAACCCCTTTGCCATTGATCAAGCCCTATTCAGGCCCTAGATTGCTGCCTAATCGATACTGCTTAACAGCTCCAAACTACAGACTCAAGTCTTTACCAAAAAAGGCATCTGCTTCTGCAGGAAGAATAACGGTTCCACGGTTGAGTGTCGGTTCAGTCACTGGCAGACCGAGTACCCCCACGCTAGGCTCCCCAACCCCACAGGCCATGTCTGTTTCAGCCAAAGTAGGGGCGCCAGTGTCCCTCGCTGGGCACATGTTTACAGTGCAGATGCAGGCCTCATAGACCCCCCTGCTGTCAAGGCCTCCATTCCTGCAGCTTCAGCAGTTCCCAATGTTCTGATTAATCCATCACTAATTGGGTCCAAAAACATTCTTATTACCACTAATATGGTATCATCACAAAATACTGCCAGTGAGCCATCAAGCGTTTTGAAAAGGAAGCGTGAAGATGGTGATGACGGTGATGACGATGATTATGATAATCTGTAGTTGGCCTTGAGCCTAGCAGCACGCACAGCTGACCCTCATCTGTGTACTGAGAGTCAGCGTGCTGGGTGTTTGCAAGTTCTGTTCTCTAGCAAATGTAAATAGTTTTAATGAGTAAATTTAGACCCATTCTTTTTAAGTGAAATGTTGGGTTTTCTTTGACAGAAAACATGGTTTTTCATCAGCCTTTATGTATAAAAAATAAAGTTTCATTCAATATGAAAAAAATAAATAAACAAACCCCAGCTTCTATTATCCTTCTATTATATTGGATAAGTCAGTCCTTGGCCACCCAAGGGTCACCCCCGGAGCAGGATTATATTGTAATAGGTGTGAAAACAGGCATCACAGAAAAGGTACACGCTAATGGCTTATTGTATTGGGGACTTGGTTGAAACTCATGATAAATCTAAGTGGAATAAGAAAATAATCCATAGTCAAGTTCAGATAAATTTTTCTAAAACCATTCTGACTCAGATAAATTTGAGTGGGTGGTAAGAAATTAACAAAATATTTTAGTAAGAAAGAATGGAAAGAAAATTTCATTGCAACTCTCAGAATTTAGAGATTATATTTCATACACTTAACACGCTTTAGAAAGAAACCAGGGCTCCTTGGAGAAATGCCTGATTCTGGAATGGAGGTGTGGAATATAAAACAAGCATAAAACAGCTTTTCGTATGTGCTGTACAGAAAGTCAGGAGGCATTGAAAGTATGTCAGAAACCTGTCAACACAACATAGGAAGCAGTCTGACCGAATTCGTAGGCAACTTGGAAATTTTGAGAAGCAAATAGACTGTAGAGAAAAATTGAAACTACACCAGTCAGTGGATTGGAGGTGGTGGATACTGGGAAAAGAGGTGAGCGGGGCACTCTGAACTGCCCACTGTCAAGCTGAAGTGACGGGGCTGATCTTTGCCTTCAGTTAGCTCTGTCCTGGAGTCAACTGAGGTAAGTTCTTCACTTCTCAATGAAAACTCTCTCTGGATTGTGAAAGTGGTGTCCAGTTTTTTAAAAAAATTTGTAAACAAAAACAAATTCCTGAGTAAGAGGAAGGAAATACTTGACAAATTCTGACCCTCAAACAAGCACTTTATTACTTTAAAAAGATGAAAAGCAGTCATATAAAAATCTCTGGAAATTTTCTTAAGGGCGCAGAGCAAAAGGAAAAGCATTCATTCATGATGTTTCAGCTTGGCGAGGACAACAAGCCACAACCTTCCCTCGTTCCCCACTCTGGCCTCCCACCACATGCAGGATCTTCTCCAGGAGTGTAATTCAGGCAAATGAAGCCAAGACTAGACTTCCTCCTGCCCACATCCTAGCCCAGGCTTTGGTATCAATCCTGGAGTACAGAGGAGTAGGCTGAAAAATATTTCATCCTGCCCACCCATGTAAATTCTTTTCTAGACAGATCAGGATAATCTAGTTTCAACTAGTTCTCACTCACACGACTACAGCTTTCCTCTACATACAATAGCCAAGAACACTATATTGACCTTCCTTGTACCACGGCTCCAATTTCAGTTACATAATACAGATTTGAAACTGAGAAAGGCAAAGCAGGAAGAAAAGGGTCCCCTCCAGCATATAGTTACAAGCAGCTACTCATAAAGCAGAAGTATCCTTGTAAGAAGCCAAAGCTGGTATGCACATTTCTTTTGAAGTGGCACTAAAATATCACCCCATTTAAAGTGGCAAGGTGGAGAAGCATGCTTAACAATGAAGAGCTCTATAGTTTTCCAAGTGGGAACTGAATTTACTTAGAACAGTATAAGGAGAATTCCATGATGAAGGAAAATCTTATGGTGATCTTGGTAGAGAACAAATGCAAAGCCACATTCCTAACTCACTGATACAAATAGTAACTGCTGGACATCAACATTTTAACACAAGATGTCAGGAGAGGAGTGAGCTAAGAAACACTGCTGTGATCACAGCCAAACCCGAAGGGTGGGAAGTCTAAATTCTAAGCTGCACCTGATAAGAAAAAATAGGAAAAATATGGAGAATGATTGAAAGCTTTCTTAATGATGCAAAGATCAATAAATAAAGGGTAGAATTCCCAGTGGTTCTAGAGGCTTAAGTGTAGTGAATGACCAAATATTCTGGCATAAGGACAACTCCGGGGTTAAAAATAAATCTAGCCATATCCCTAGTAATTTGGAAGATTGTGTGCATATCTCTTAGGAATGAACACAGATAGAAAAACCTAGTCATATTTGGCTGAGCATGTGCAAAACAAACTTGTTTAACTGACAGAAGTTCCCCAAATCACAAACAGGCCAAATGATAAAGCTAAGAGGATTTAAGTTCAACATTTGAATAATAATTGGGTTATGGTGCTCCTGGGGTGACACTGGCCAGGTAAAAAGATTAAGACAAGAAAAAAATACCTGAGCAAGAAAAACAAAGGTCACACTATCAGACTCTGGGAACAGGCTTGCCAGCTTCATCTCAGCTAGGTCATTAGGTGAATGAATGAAAGGCCACTCAAAAGCATTTAACAAATCTTGGTGATAAAGAGAAATAAGAGCTGAGCATTGCTATCTAAAACTTTCCATATTTACCACAAAATTATGATACACATGCAAACATAATTATGATGATACAGGGGATAAAAACAGAAAATGGAAACTGCCTTGGAGGGACCTTGACACTATAGTTAACAAAGAATTTAAGGGCAGCATTTATATATTCAAAGAACTGAAGTAAATCATCTCAAAAGAATTCAAAGAAGGTACGATGCTGGTGTTCCATGAATGGAAAATCTCGATGAGTAGAGAGAAATTATTTTTTAAAAGAAACAAATGGAAATTTCACAGTTGAAATGTATCCACAATGAAATATTCAGTAAATAGACTCAATAAAAAATTTGAGCTGGCCAAGTGGTCAGAAAATTTGATAATAGATTGACGGGGTTGCATAATATGGAGAGCAAAGAGAGACAAGTTGACATAATGCCACCGAGAAATGAGAGGCACCCAAAAGTCCACTATGTAGTGGGAAATCTATAGAGGAGTGTGGAAAAGCATAATTCAGTCTATTTGGTAAGCATTAATCCGAAATACCAAGAAACCTGAAAAGCTCAAAGTACAATACTTACAAAGAGATTCACCCACATACACATCGCAGTCATATTTTGAATGCAAAAGACACACTTCTAGAAGCCATAAGAAAAAAGTAGACAAAAGAGAAAAGCCTTCACCATGCATAAAGGAAATTTAATAGGGTTAACCACTGAACCTTTACTGCAGCAATGAAGATCAAAATTCACATGTAAAAGTACTTAAAGTAATGAAATTAAAAGTAATCTCCACCAAACATCTTACATCTATCAATATTACGTTCAAAAATTATGTTGAAAATATTCCAGGATAAACAAAATGTAAAAGAATTCCTTGCTTTAAGACTTTCTATAAGAAACACTAAAAGGGGCTGGGAAGATGGCTCAGTTGAATAAGAACTTCCCTGCAGGAAGGACCCAGCTCACAACTGGCTGGAACACTTGACTGAGGCTCTTGCTCTTCGCCGCTGCCATGAGCTGCTGCTGTCTGCCTTGTGCCTCTGCCTTGGAGCCAGCTGAATATGGACTGGACCCTCCAGTAACTGTGAGCTAAATAAACCTTCCCTTCCTTCATTTTGGGTGTCGGGTATTTGTCCCAGCAATGAGAGAAGAGTAACCAAGACAGAATTTGGTACCGGAGGAGTGGGGTCGTTGCTGTGGCTAAACCTGACTCTGTGGAAGACAAGCTTTGTGATTTTTTTTCTTTTCTTTTTTTTTTGAAGAACTGAGGATTGAACTCAGGCCCTTGTGCTTGCATTACAAGCTTCTGGGAATGGCTGGTGGGAAGAGATAGGAAAATTTCAGAGATGTCGCCTGCAAGTGAAGCGCTGAAACAGCTTTGGTTGTTCTGTTTGGGAGATTCTGGTCAGAGCTCAGAAGAGCAGAAGGCTGATGGAAAGCCGGCCTGTGAAGACCAGGCTGGGGAGGTTTCTGCCGGGAAGAAGGACCACACTGGTTGTTGGACTCCGGATCATTTGTGTTTTGACTTTTGTCAGAGAAGTTGTCTGCATTTTGTTTGTGTCCAGAGACTTTGCCTGAGAGTGAGTTTAAGCATGGTAGACTGATTAATCTGGCAAAGATAGATAGATAGATAGATGATAGATTTTTTTTTTTTTTTTTCAGAACCAGGCATTGAACTCAGGCCTTTGGAGCTTGCCAGGGAAGTGCTTATTTCACTGAGCCATCTCCCGGACCTCTGGCAAAAGATATTTCAAAGCAGCCAAATATTGGGGCAGTGGCATGGCTGTTATTGGGGGTTTCTAGCCAGATTTATGTTGCGAATGAAGAGCAAGGAGCCTAGCAGGATGGTTTGAAATATTATGTTTGGCCAGAAAGGAAGTGCCAAGAAAGCAGTGGACTGCAAAGATGGAGCTGAGAGGATCTCCATGGCCAGGAAAGAACAAGAGAACGGAAAGGATGGCCTGAGGGCATTGCAGCAGGAGGCGGGTCTCCGCTCTGCAGCCTCAGAACTGCCAAGGTCTTTGCCTTGAGGGGAAAGCTGCTGAGCCCCGTGTTCTGGAATGGCAGCAGTGGCTGCACCAGGTTCCAGAATGGCGCTGGCATGGAAAATTTGTTCCTAGGAATCAGGATCAGAGTGCTCAGTGATCCAGACCCCTACACCCAAGAGCAAGGGAAGCCTGGCTACTGCTCCAGCTGGCAGCGGAGCTGGGCATCATCCACGTGGTAATGGTTTTAGGCACATGCAGAATGCAGGAGCTCTGAGGTTAACAAGGCTTCCACCTCGATTTCAGGTGGAAGGCCAGGCAGTGTGACCCGGAGAGGGCTGTGAGTGAGAAGCCTGTTCAGTGGAAACCCCAGAAGTTTGGAAAAGCAAGGAATGTGGATCAAGGAAGGAGCAAAGCTAAGAGAGGCCGGAGGAGCTACCACAAGCACCATGGGGGGGGGCCACACGGAGCTCCCAGTGTGGCGAAGATCCCTTCAGATGTCCCACATGAACTGCAGGACTTCATGTCTGCCCCGCTGGACTTTAGACTTGTGTTGCTCCCAGTGCTTGGTGTCCTGCTGTGTGTACCTTCTGGATTGGTAATGTTTATCTTGGGCCTTTGAATGTTGCAGGTGTTTTAAGTTTTTGTTTGTACAAGGGCTCACAGGAGTTTGCCCTGGATCTTGGAGGAGACTTGGGACTTGGACTTTTAAGCAGTGCTGAAGCTGTTGGGACTTGGCAATCCTTGGAGATGGACTGGAATGGCTTTTGCATAAAGGGATATGCATGAGTCTTGCGGGTCCCGGGGCGGAATGTTATGGTTTGTGTCTAGGTGTCCCCCAAGCCTCCTGCAGTCCTGGCATGGCTTCTGGAGTTTGTGATTGATTACTACGGGTGTGGATGGGGCACGGCCCTAGGGCAGGTGATCTGCATTTCTTTTGTCTTTTTTTTTTTTTTTTGAAACAGGGTCTCACTATGCAGTTCAGGCTGGCCTTAAGCTCACTTTGTAGCTCAGGCTGGTCTTGAACTCATAACAATCCTCCTGTCTCAGCCTCCCAAGTGTTGGGATTACAGGCATGTGCCACCACGCCCGGCTGCATTTCAACAGAAGGGGTGGAAGAGAAGCTGGCGGCTTCAGCTGCTGCTTCCTCTCCTTTTGTGCTCTCGCTCTTTGCTGCAGCCATGAAAGGTTGCCCTCTAGCCAGACGTGGTGGCGCAGGCCTGTAATCCCAGCACTCAGGAGGCTGAGGCAGGAGGATTGTTGTGAGTTCGAGACCAGCCTGAGCTACAAAGTGAGCTTAAGGCCAGCCTGAACTGCACAGTGAGACCCTGTCTCAAAAAGACAAAAAAGTAAAAAAATAAAAGATAAATAAAATAAAAGTTAACTGAGGAAAAAAAAAAAAAGAACTTCCCTGCAAAGTTCTGAGTTCAATCCCTGGTTTCACCAAAAAGAAAAAAGAAAGAAAGAAACAATAAACAGATAAACAGGATTCTTCAGTGGAAATCTAAAGAAATTAGACAATAATATAGTCCATCAGTTCATAGTAGTAGTGGGTTACCCATAGGACTGGCAATGTCAGACTTGTACCTTTTATAGCTCAGCTTATTAATATGGATTTACCTTTTATATCATTTTTATGCTTTTCTGCTGGATGGTTAAAACCAAGATAAAGAAAGGTATAAGAAGAAATGTAACTTTTGTACCTGACAAGCTCAGTCAAATCCCATCAGGATTTATTCTGAAACCTTGTACTGCAGTTTTTAGATCCTTTGTCAGTATCAGGCATGTGGATGAGTCATTGCTATTGCTTGACCAATTTACTGTCTGCGAAAGCCTGAGAGAATGTTTTCTCTCCATGTGACTCTACTTAGGCACACTTATACATCATCAGTCACTTTCTCTGTGCCCCCATAATCTCCTTGATCAGAAAATTTGGGACATCCTTGAGTTATAGGATGTTACAGTAAAGGTTCTCCTATGTCCTGTGTCCTCACTGACCTTGAAAAGCTAGGGCCAAAATGTTGGCTCTTCTTGCAGCCCTTCTTTTTCTCTAATTTTTGTTCTGCAAACTTGAGTTGTTAATCCTCCAGAAGAGAATCTTAACAATATTATTACCCTCTAACATAGGCAGTTGAGCTTAACCTCACTATCTGTCTGAACATCACACATCTTAGACATAACATGGAACAGATATGTTCTAACAAGTATTGATATGTTAAACTTTAAATCCCTACAGAATGTGAAAAAAATAAAAATGCAAAAATATCTAAAGTATGGTTAAAATTTCCAGTGAATGTAATTACATAAATACTTTTAATTCCACCTTTTTTTTAACTCTTTTTAAATTCATTATAGAATAGTTGCATGAAATATGTGTGTACAATTGAACTGATGCATTTGTTAGAGATTGATAATGGTTCATTGGACACTAAGCATATAGAGTAGGTGAACAGAGAAAAGTTTTGTGAGATTAAGAAATAACACCATGTAAGCTGCTTTTAGGATTTAGCTCACTATGAATTGCATTGCTAATCACACTGTTATGCAGGTACAGCACCAATAAGTTGTCTTTAGCTCTTCTGAGGAGATCCCTAAACAAAAATAGCTGATGAAATGAAATTTCTAATTTTCACAGAGTAATACTAATTTAAAGGAATTTGATTTCCTTTCTAATGAGAAGAATAAGAAATGATAAATAGGAAGTTAATGTATCAGACTTTACAAATATAATGCATAGTGTCTGTGGTTATTTATCTTAAAAATTAATTTTCTGGGTACATTTTTAATATACACGATGGTTGCACTCATCACCAAAATCTGTACCTGGATATAAAATGCGTAATCACGATTGTTGGTTGAATGGGTTGAGAGATGCAGCCCAGTATCCTTCCTTTCCTTCCCATATTCTTTAAAAGACTTGATCATGTAAACTAATAATTAGAAATGTCTATTACTGAATTTGTGAAATACACTGATGTAATTATATATATATACATATGGTTTGTGTATATATATGTATATATATATATATATATATACCGATAATGTGACAAAAAAAGGATTAAATAGAAGTATATAGGAAAAGAGTTTCTGTATTTAACTGGACTTTAAATTTAATGTATATTACGATAAGTGAAAATGTAATTCTTAAGCTGTACTTACGATAATGATTGAAAGATCCACAATTAGAGACTATTAAAGTAACAAAATTTAAACTCAAAAATACTAAATTAAAAATAAAAGCGCTGGTGAGATAGCTCAGCAGTCTAAAGCTTCTGCTTAGGCAAGCTGAGGCAAGTGTGAGGAGACCACAGGATCCCTGCCACCACATGCCACGCCAGCCCCAGCCTCAGGGTGGGCTGGGCAGGCAATAAAAAAAAGTAAAGAAAAGAAGAAAAGCAATGGAAAAGATAACATGAAATGTACAAACACAAACCATATGGAAAACGTGAATCCAAGCATAGCAATAATAATACTTGTAATTTGTAAACACACTAAAAAATCTAATCAAGGTGATCGTGCTGGAGGCAAATTTAGATTTCATTTCAGTATAAAGCTTTGCAAAGAGACAGGTTTAGATTCAAGTGTATCTATAGGTCAAAATGAATAAGATGTAAAAATATATATTGTGCAAACAGCAACAATAGGAGAACTAAAGTGAATACACCAAAAATTAAAATTTAGTGTTAAAACCTGGCAGCATGAAAGAAATACAACTACTCTTACCAGAAGTTACTTCGTAATGATAAGTAGCTCTGTCCATCAAAATTAAGCCCTAACTATAAGCACCTGTGGTCCATTCTGGCCACTTTCCCCCTGCTGACACTCATTACCTGACATCCTCAATTTAAAGGAGGAAAGGTTTATTTGGTCCAACAGTTTTCATAGAATATGGTTTGTACTTATTTGGCTCAATGGCAGAAATAGCATTGCAGACAGGTGGGAAAGAAAGACTACTTGTCCCCAGGGCAGCCAGAAAGCAGAAAATGAAAGAGGAGCTCGAGACCAGAACGCACCCCCTAGAGCAAAGCTCCGTGATGCGCCTCCAGATGGGCCCAGCTAGCTGCTGATGAACTTCTCAGTGGACGCAGCCACTCCTGAGGATCACACCCCCATGATGCAGTCAATTTCCAAACACCTGAGACTAGTGGGGGACATTTTACCCCTAAGCCACAACATGATTCTCCTAATCTCCAAAACATAAAAGTCCTTTCATTATGTAAAATCCATTTATTTCATTAAGATTTGCCAAAGTCATAATAGCTCCAGCATTGCTGAAAAGTCTAAATCTAAAGTCTCCTCTCATAATCAAGGCAAAAATTTCACTGTATGCCCTATAAACATTAGAAAGAAAGTTAAGCAATACTAATATACAGCAGTACTTGATAAATATTTCCATTCCAGGGCTGCAGAGATAGTTCAGTGGGCTAAATGCCTGCCTAAGCAAGCACAGGGACCTGCGTTCAATCTCTGGTAATACATGCTGTGCCAGCCCTGTGCTGAGGAAGCTGAAACAGAAGAATCCCTATGAGTCAAGCTGTTTAGCAAGACCTGTGTATATTTATTCAAAAAGGAAAAATAAGTTAAAGAGTCACCTAAAATAGAAAGGCAGGGATTATAATGAATCGTGTATCTCTGTGTGCACTTAGAGCAGATTTGGTGAGATATGATTTCCTAAGGGCCTCAGTTCCACCTCTATGGCCTTGACAGCCTACGTAGACTCACCCTTAGGCTGGCTCTGCTAACTTCGGAAGTTTCTGCAGCAGAAATTTATGCTTTATATTCCTGGCATCTCCGAATTCCTCCAGTCAGTGTGACGCTTTGATCTTCACTCTCACAGCTTCAGGAGCTGCCTTTTCAGCAATACATTGCTGGCCCTCCAGGCCTTCTTCTGGAATCTGATGGACTCCACGACCCACGACTCTGGGATTCTCCCTGCCTCAGAAAACCCAAACCACTTGGGTGACTCCAAGGTCTGCCAACAAGTCAGACATTAGCAAGGGCCCTCGGGCACACAACTGTAGTATGTAACTTCAGCTCCCTGGAGTTATTTTTCCCAAGAAAATTCTTTTGAAGTTGCTTAAAATTTTATACAATTGAGCATGTCAAAGGGGGAGCTGAACAATTCAGAAGATACCTTCAGAGCATGCTTTTTATCTTCTGATGTGGAGTACTTGAGTTCTTTGTAATGCTAATCGTTTTGCACCCATGCTCTCCTGAGTCCCAGTTGTGTAAACACTTCCATACAGTGAAATTGAAAACATTTTCATCATTTATCTTTACTCTTTTTTGTTCCGATTCTCACACCAGATCAATTAGTTTACCTCCTTTAAACTTTTGGGGATTTTTGTATTTTTGTATTTTTAGGACAGGGTCTATTGGGTCTACAAGGTCTCACTGCATAGATGGAACTCATAGTGTTCTGCCTGTTTACAGCCTCCCAGGAGCTGGGATTACAGGTGTGCACCACCATGCCCAGTTTCATTCACTGTCTCAGCGCGCCCTGGGGATATGGCCAGCATGGCAGGCCTGGTGACTGAACCTCCCTTCCCCCTGCCCCTGTGCCTGTTTGCAGGTGCTTTAATTTGATCTATTTGACCAGGCCTACCTCCTTCAAATTGAGCTATACAAACTCTTAGCATATGCACAAAAGACAATTATGCATTAGAATGAAACATGTATGACTACCACTCCAGTTTTCAACAGAGATATAATTCAGAATTGTAAATCATGATGCTACGTTTTATTGTTTGCATTTCTGTCAGTATTCTGAGCTCTGACAAGTACCACACATTATGCATTGTTCACTGAAGTCTAACACTTCTATAGCTTTCATTTTTAAACTCTTCCAGATGCTTTTGGCAGGTGAGTCTCAAAAGATTTTTAACCATATGTTCAGTTACAGTGACTTCAACAACCCTTCTCCTGGTACCAATTTTCTATGTTAGGCTTTTTCCTGTTCCTGAGACACAATAACTTAAAAGTTCCAATTAAGAAGAAGTGTTTTATTTTCGGCTCACTGTTTTCAGAGGATTCAGCATATGATCAACTGGCTCAAAGGTAGAAATGGCAAAGCAAACACGATTGTGGAGGAATGATGCTCACACTGTAGTAGCCAGGAAGTAGATTCAGAGGAGAGGATCCAGGGACATAAGAATTCCAAAATAAAAATTACAAGAAAAAATGGCAATTAGTGCTTATGGAGTGCTGGGGTAAAAGAAATTGGTAATGGCTGCCAGCAGGTAGGAGATTTCTACTTAACAGGGCCAATTCTGTGTTTATTTGTTAAATGACATCACTGTTAGTTACTTCCTCTTATATACTTTTCCCTTCACATTTGTTAACAGACCAGGAGTTTTCACAGACTTCTAGGAACATTACATTGCCGTTTATATCTAAAATGTCCCCAAATGTTTCATGGAGCCAGTCCACTATGAATTAAATCCTCTACAAACTGAGAGCCAAAATAAATTCTTTCTTCTTTTCACTGCTTCAGGTCATATATTGTGTTCCAGCAGGGAGAAAGTGATTAATATCTATTCTGTCTTAATAAATATGGAAAAGTGATCAGTGCATTCATAGAGTTATCACAAACTCTCAATCCCAGCACCACGCACTATCGATCCAGCCACCTCCAAAAAGCACCACCTGTGGCGCATGAAGCCTTTCCAGGACACCTAGACACAAACTGTAACATGCTGCACCTGGCTCACCCAAAACTCACGTACATCTCTTTATGCCAAAAGCATTGGGTCCGTCTCTAAGAGTTGCAAAAGTCTTACCAGCTTTAGCACTGCTGAAAAGCCCAAAACCAAAAGTCTCCTCTGTGGTCTAAGGCAAACTGTAAGCTGTGAACCCCTATACTAAAGAAAAGAAAATCGAACACTTCTGACATTCATTGGCACAAGATAAACATGAGCACTCCAAAAGGTACAAATAGAGAATACAAAGGAATGGGACCAATGCAATTCCAAAATCCAGCAAGGTGAACATTAAGTCCTGCACTTCCATGTCCAGCATACAACCCAACCTGCGACAGGATATCCGCTCCAGAGGACTTTGGTGGCTCCACTGCTGTGGCACTCCCAGTGCTTGTAGCTCCCGTGGCTTCTCTCTTCAGCTGGCTCTGCTCCCAATTGCAGTTTTCTTCAGAACAACAATGTTCCTGGCCTCTCCAAGCTTCTTGGCTTTCCACAGCACCTTAGGCTCCACGTTCATAGCTTTATACACAGCTCTGTCCAGGGCGCGCTCTCTGCTCTTCCAGGTCTTTTTCTGAAATCTAGTTGGAAGTATTCCTGAGCTCACAATGTTTGTATTTTGAATTCACCTAAAACCAGCACCATGTGGATGACACAGCTCTCAGTTGAAATAATAGCCATGACTCTTTCCCTTTTGGTTTCAGAGATCAAGTACCTATGAATCCATTCCCAAGGAACAACTTCCCTTTCTGAATAGAATGGCTTTTGTGTAACACACATTGTGTGGAATCCAGTAACCGGTCCAGTCCTTCCCTGCAGAAACCTCCTGAACCCGCTATTTACGTGCTGCATTTCTAGCAGGATGCTTGTGTTCTGTGCTGAGTCTCCCATCAAGCATGGTCTAAGGCATCACAGGGCTGCTTTGTGAGACAATCTGCAAACCTTTATAAACCCTCTCCACAAGCCAGTTCCAAAGGCTCTTGAGCCTCATGGCTAGGTAGTGTCACAGAAATGACTCAACTTTTCTGTCAACAAATTTTGTCTTAGTTACTTCTCTTATGTCTGAGACAAAAATACGCAATACTCAACATTAAAACAGGAAATATTTATTTGGCTCACGGTTTGTAGAGATTTCATTTCATAGCTGACTAGCTCTAAGGCAGGGTGGAATGGCAGAAGGACATTGCAGAGCAGGCAGGCAGAAAGCAGCAAGCAGCAAGTGACCAGCACCCACCACCGCTCTTTCCCTTAGGCAGACAGCACTCACACCCAGGTGGGAAACCTTTATTCTATCCAGAATTGTGCCAAACTGTTCAGTGGTCTCCTGCATCAATCATACAGCCTTGCCCCCAGCATTACTTACTCTAGAGCTGCCTACCCCTGTGAAACCCCACCTATGACTGCACGAGGCTTTTGGGGGACATCTAGACACAAATCATACCATGTGCTAGATGCAAATTATACTATATATTCATTCCTCATGTACTGCACTATAAATTATAACACAAATCTTTTACAACCTTTGCCCTTATGATTATTTCAACTTGGGTCAACAATCTAATCTTACTTCTTCAGTTAACAATCTTTGAAGTAGAAATCAAAATTTCCAAATTTGAGAGAAATCATACATACATGCAGTTTCTCAAAGACATATATTGATTTTTCAAGAAATAATACCTGCTTTCTTCATCTTCTTCTTTATCCTATTTTTCATGTAATAGATTCTCAGAAAATAATAGGAAAGAAAGCACTTTATATTGCAAATGAGATGTGATTAAGTAAGAGAATGGAACAGAATTCCTCAGGTTGAAAAAAAATTCATGATCACATTTTGGAAATTCTCTTAGGACGACAATGTTTCTCACCACTCCTGCCCATGTTAAAAATAACAAGAAAAGTAAATATCAGCTCTCCAGGTAATATTAAAGATAATCAGTGCCAGAATCTTGATGAATCATTTAACTCTTACCTTAATGAATAATTTAAGCCTCTAAAATATCAAATTTCTATGTTGAAAATAACTCCAGAATGATAAGACATAGCTGTTATTTTTACCTATGATAATTAAACTTTACTTCTTATGCTTTTCATAATTGTTGAAATTAATACTTTTAAATATTCACATTTGGAAATAAACACAAATTTGCTTAAACACATCTTCCATTTACAGACTATGCTCAGAAGTGGCTGTAGCTTCTAAGGAGAGGGAAGGGTATAGTCAGGCAGGCCCTTGTAGAAACATCACTATTTGCTTCCATTATGGGAATAATTTGCTATTGTTGGTTAGCTTTCATTACAAAAAAGAAGCAAGAGTATGTGTCTACATTGCTGTTGCTAAAATAAATACTATATATTTTAATAACAAAATTTTGAGCTTGTATCTTGTTTCTGTCCTTTTAAAATGATTGACGCTGGGAATATTTAATTAACCTCTCTGAACCCAATTTTAAGTGGATAAATGTCAATAATTAAATGCATAGAATTACTGACAAAAGCAACCCAGAAAAAAAAAAGTGTTCACCACAGTATTGAGTCTATACTCAGTAATTATCACCCATTTCCTTCTACTCCACATACAGCATTTGATACCTTATTGTAAAGAGCTAAAATAATACATATTTTATTATTCTCTTTATATAATGTTTAAAAGTTATATTGTGTAGAAGCATAAGTATAACATATTTCAAACTCTCAATGTTCTCTCAACAAGATCTTCCAACATTTACAGGTATATATCAAGCTAACACCCAGCTATCTGTAAGATATTTCACATTTCATAGATATAAACTTACTCAGATTAGTAACTAGTCATTCTCTCCCTGGCCTGCATGTCAGTACTGAGACTAGGCAAGTGTTCATCTCTTGCCTAAATCCATGTAGTGGCTCCTCTTCCACCTTGAAAAAACTTCCACAGACCGCAAAGAACCACAGGTCACTCTGTGATCCTGCCCTAGCTGGCCCTCCCAGCCCTTTCCTGCCATGTCCTTCCTCTGCTCACTGGGCATCATCTCTGTTGGTCATTCAGGTCCTTAAACAATGCTCTGTGCTTTTCTGTGTCATGGGTTTTATACATGCTGTGTTTCTCTCTAAAAAAAACTTAGTCACTCTTAACATAATTAGCTTTCTCATCATTTAAAGTCTCACTTCCAATTTCTTCTGGAACAGTGTTTCTGGCCATCCAACCTCACATTCTATCGCCTATGAATACTCTTCTATGTCTTCTTCAACTTTTGCTAGAATTTACTAATAACATAGAAAGTGGGATTTTATTCTTCCTATTTTCTTTTCCTTATAGCCAAGGCAGGAGTCTTTTGCATGACAAGGTCAAGAGGAAGGATTATGATACACTTTACGTACATGGGCCACAGGACTCCATTGATTACAACATACACTTTGGTTTTGATTTTCATGTCAACCTCATTTTATTGGAGCCAACCAACTTTGGGTTTTATGGTGCATTCTTTTACCTGAAGAATGTGAAGGCTGTATATTCTTTAATGTGGAACAATCACTTCTACTGGGTATTAGCATCAAGACTGATAACCTAAATCTTCAGCATGCTTGGCTAAAGTTGTATTCATGAAAAAATGAATTGACAAAGAGGCAGATGGAAGTAAAAGTGAAAAACTGTGGTCAGAGCAGAGGACAGAGTCTAGCAGAGACTTTATATACTCCAAGGTCTAGCAGTTCTGAGTGGGCTACTAGTGTTCATGGGACATGAAAGACAGACTTTGCACCCCTCTCATTACAAGCTGGTGGAAAGTTCATTCACAATTTTCTCAGTCATCTAATGATGAGGGTAACATTTCTTGTTTTCAAAGAGGAGGCACCTCTGATCGGAACATGTACCAAGTTCCTTGATTTATGAAATGTGACCTTACACAAGTCATGACAAACTGTATAAACAACAAACCACAGAATGACATCCTCCCCACACTGCAGGCAGGATGTGAAAGGTGATTCTAACCATAGGGTGAACTCTAGGGTCAGAATTGTTGTCTCAGTGGTGTCCCCAAGGGTAGAAATCAATGTGACTATAGTACTAGGGACAATAAGAACACAAAACTGTTTGAAATGGAACATTCCATCACTCCAGTTTCAGCTTTGACATTTAAGAACATAGATATGATCACTGTGATCCTTGCAACAGGCAGGTGGTATCTGCCCAAAGTGACATCAGTAACTCTTGTTGGACACCTCAGTAAACTGGGGTGGCTAGGGCAAACATCACCTGGGTGCAGAGAGCGGCAGCTGATGTAGTCACATCTAAATCAACTCACATCAAGCACAAGCTTCTGGAGCCTTCCTTTTGAAGTAACACTTACATGGAAAACTTGCTAAATTGCTTTAGGGTAAGCATACATTAGGGTGAGATTCCCAGGGGAGTTAGTCACTCAGCAGTGAAAACTGATGAAATTGAAAGCTAGTTTCACTTTGAAATCACTAATGACATTGATGAGATTCATCCACATTATTCAAGGAAAAAAGAAAACACAAAGTCATAATGCTAGAAATAAAGCTATTTTCTCATGGCATTAAAATGTTACAAAGGACAGGATAGCCACAAACTCAATACAAGAATAAATAGACCAATTCTTTGGAAGATATAACATGTACAAGCCCATGAGAAAAGAGCAGAGCTTTAGAAATAAAGGAAATATTTTGTTCTTAGAGTGAAAGGCTAGAAATACATTCTAGAAATCAGGCTCTGTGGAACCAAGGCTAATTTTCATAGTAGTGAAAGTTCCAAGATGCCCTAAATGTAAACAAACAAACAAAAAATCCAAAGGACGCTTCTGACAACTGGAATAGTTATCCATGAACTACATCTGCAACAATTTGAACATCATAATATTGAATTCAATGAAGAAAATAAAACTCATGGCTGAATAAAGTTTAGATGAAAACATCTCATGTTGAATTCATGCAATAAATAGAGAAAGACAGCACAAGAACTACACAAAGATGTAGTGAGAGTGAGGATAGTTTTGATCTCTAAACATCATTCCAAACTTCAGATATGAATTGCAATGAGATTATCAGTCTCTTCCTGATACAAACCTGAGAGTGGCTTAAATAGTGACTAAAGCTGCCATCATCAGCACCGAGACACAGCCATGTCCCACACTTAGACACGTGCAGCAGCTCCAGAGACCAAAGGCCCGCTCGAGCAGGTCCCACAAATCCTTTCCTTCTGCTCTTCAACAGCTGCAATTCCAAAGTTAGGAAAAGCTGAAATGATTAAAAATCCAAACAAAGTGACAGATAGGTTGTGAAGTTTCTAGATTGGCTCTAGGATCAGGGAACCCAAGTAACTATTAAACAAAAGGTGTCATTAAGACAATTGATAATATTTGAACATAGACGATAGATTGGATTATATTAGGGCTATGTATTAGTGCTAAAATTCTCTGTCATTTGAGAGAATTAACTTCCCTTGTCTGTAAAATATACATGCTGAAATAGTCAGTGGCAAAAAAAAAAAGATACTGTGTCTTCCATTTTTTTTACAGTTATTTAGGAAAAAATTTGTATTTCTCTCTCTCCAGTCATATTTTATACATACTGTCTTATAAATTATATTTTAGTATATTATTTATGAACTATATGCAGCTTTTCATATTTATAGTATATATGAAAATAAGGGTAAAATAATAGAAATTATGAATAAATTATATATATATATGTATAATAAAAGTCTGAGTTTTCATGCTGCTTCCATTGAAATTATAGCAATTTTTTATGTATTCACTGCACAGATCAGACTTGTAGCACTCCTCCTGTTTTCAGCCTCCCAAGCAATGGGATTACAAGTGGGGCCACCATGCCACTTTCGGTCACCATCTCAGCATGCCCCAGAGCCAGGCCTGGCACAGCATTACTGGGGATTGAACCCCTGGCTCCTGCATCTGCCTAAGCAGGTGCTTATGTCTGGCAGGCCCCAAAATTATGTCAAAATTTTAAAGAACTTAATTTAAGCATTATATATTTTAACAACCTTGGGTCATATGAGAGCATCAATTTTCAAAATTAAATACATGTATTTGTTCTTTTCTTAATAAGAATTTTCTTCATTAAAGACAGGGCAGGTAACTCAGGAGTCTAAGTGCCTGCCTGGAAAGCGCAAGGTCCGGATTTCATCTCTGGTACCACATGCAGAGCCCACTTGGGAATCCCAAGCATGCTGTGCTGGCCACCAAAGCCAGGTGTGATGGCGCACGCCTGTAATCCCAGTGCTAGGGAGGCTGAGACAGGAGGATCACTGAAAGTCTGAGCTGTGTAGTGAGACTCTATACCAAATAAATAAATAATAAATAAATAAATAAATGATCTTAAAAAATTAAAGAGCTTATAAACATTGGAAACTGTTAAAATGTAGGCTAGTATTTCATTATTAATAATGGATTCAAATCAAAAGCTTGTAGGTTTTTAAATGTATGTGTTTTCATGTCCTATTTCAGTAATGCATAAATATTAGCAGAAATAATTTTAATTTTCACTATAACAAGTAAAATCAATTGAGTCAGATAAGGCAAAGTGAATGGCATAAGCTGCAGGATACTAATCAGCTTTTCTTCTGGATGGTTAACAACCTAAGATCCCAAGTCAGAGTTGAAGAAATAGAAGAGCCACAAGGCCAGCCAACATTTTGGACCTAGCCTTTCAAGGTCAGCGAAGACTCAGGACATAGGAGAACCT
>PVKA01031671.1:0-26026 GCA_004027165.1 Ctenomys sociabilis | reverse complement strand
ACCTGGGACTCAGCAGCTTTCCCCTCAAGGCAAAATCCCGGACCTTTGCAGTTCAGTTTGGAGAGAAATTACGTTTTAATAATATTGACATGGATCCATGAATATGTCATAAATCTACATTTATTTAGGTATTACTCCATATTTTAACAATATTATATAGTCTACAGTGTTCATATTTTCACATATTTGGTACATTTTTCCAAGTATTCATAATTTTTAATGTTTAATTTGTTTTTGCCATTCTTAAGAAATCATGTGCAGTACACTGTACTGGTCCATTATCTGTTGTTTTCTTTCAGAAGTTTCAGTTGCCCTTGTTCAACCACAGTCCAAAATATCAAATGAAAAATTCCAGAAGCAACTCATAAAGTTTAAATTACTTTTACTGTGGTAATTGTTATATTTTATTATTGTTGTTGTGGTTGTCTGTTACTGTGCATGATTTATAAATGAACTTTAGTTCAAATGTATACATATGTGAAATGCATACATAAAAGAATAGTGTTTTGTAGGATTCAGTCCATCTGCTATTTTAGTAATCCTCACATCCATGGAGTCTTGTGTACCCCAAAGGAAAATACAATCATATAGAAACGTAATTTCTTTGATATACTGACCTTGATTCCTATCGTATTACTTTATGCAATTTGTTTAAGATTTTCTTTTTTTTTTTTTTTTTTTTTTTTTTTTGCAGAACCAGGGATTGAACTCATGCCCTTGCGCTTGCCAGGGAAGCACTTACTCTATTGAGCCATCTCCCCGGCCCTAGGATTTTCTATGTACACAATAGATCATCCTTTAGTACAGGGAGATTTACTTGTCCCATACTAATCTAACACAACTCGCTCTATAAAACTAAGACCCTCGTACAATACTGAGTAATACGAACAAGCATTCTTACCTTGTTCCTGATCATAGATAGAAGCATTTCATCTTTATCAACTAAATAAGATAACAATTCTTCATATGACTGAGAAAATTATCTTCAGTTCTTAATTTACTATGTGTTTATCATTAATCATTTAATTTTTCAACTTTCTTTTGCACCTGTTTGTTGGTTATATGAGATTTGCTCTTTAATATGCCAATATGGCGAGTCATATTGCTTGAATTTTGTACATAAACAGCCTTTTCCCCCAGATGGCATCACTTTAAACATTGGTTTTGCTGGATTTTACAAATTTTTTTTTTTTTTTTTTTTTTTTTTTTTTTTTTTTTTTTTTTTTTTTTTTTTTGTCTTTTTGAGACAGGGTCTCACTATGCAGTTCAGGCTAGCCTTCAGCTTACTTTGTAGCTCAGGCTGGTCTCGAACTCACAATAATCCTCCTGCCTCAGCCTCCCGAGTGCTGGGATTACAGGCATGCGCCACCATGCCCAGCTTGGATTTTACAAATTTTGTTGTACTGGCTTTTTTCAATCTGAAATACTTCTCTATTGTCTCAGTTACTCTTCTCTCACTGCTGGGACAAATACCTGACACCCAAAATGAAGGAAGGAAAGGTTTGTTTAGCTCACAGTTACTGGAGGTTTCAGTCCATACTCGGCTGGCTCCAAGGCAGAGGGGCACAGGGCAGAGAGCAGCAGTTCAGGACTGTGGCAAGAGAGCAAAGGGAAGAGCAGCAGCAGCTCAAGCAGCTAACTTCTCCTTTCTCCTTACATTGAGATGCAGATCACCTGCCCCTGGGCAGTGTAGCACTGGACCATAATCCCTGAGTTAATCACAACTGCAGAAGTCTACCCCCCAACTGCAGGAGGCTTTGGGAGGACATTTAGACACAAACTAGAACATCTATTATTCTTGCCATGAGGTATTTAAAGTATTTTGTTTAATTCCCAAATAGGAATTTTATTCATGTATTGCTAGTTTTCAGTACTAGTATAATTTCATAAACACAGAGAGCACACTTTGAATGTTTCCAACTCTGAAACTTATTTGGAGGCCAGAAGGATAGCTCAGCAGTCCAAGCACCTGCCTTGGAAGTGCAAGCACCTGAGTTCATGCCATGCCTGCCCAGCACAGAGTTGGCCAATGAAACCAGGCACTGTGGTGCACTGCTCCCAGTGCTAGGGAGTCTGAGACAGGAGAGACCCTGTAACAAACAGATAAAAAAATTTTTAATTAGAAAAGAAACTTATTTGGACTACTTGTAATGCCCTATTATTATGGGTGGAATATTTTACAAAGCAAGTAGGTCAATTTAGCTGAAATATTATCCAAATCTTTAATATTTTTGCTAATTTTTTCAGCCACTTTTATCTATTACAGAAAGAGCTGTTTAATCACAAAGTATAATTATAGATTTGGTTTCTTTTTATTTTTGTTCTATAAATTCTGCTTCACATATTTATTCAACAGTTGTTATTAAGAAATACACATTCAAAGTTTCTGTCCTTACTAATTTCACTTTTTGTCATTATAAATTGTCCAGCTTTATTTCTGATAATATTTCTTCTTTAAATAAATATCTATCTTGATGTTAATATAATTACCTTGGATTTTTAAATTAGGATTTACATGACATTTTCCAGGCTTTTATCTTTAAATTCTCTCTCTCTCTCTCATTTATATTTTAAGTTGGACCCTTGTGGACAACGTACAGTTCAATGTTGGCACTTTGTGAAGTTTTTCAGTCTCAGCTTACTTTTTTTGCTCTCAACTTTTAATAAAAGTATTTAAATCATTTACATTTAATGTAATCAATGATATGACTAAGTTTCATCTTACTGTCTTACTGTTTGTTTTCTATATTTCTAACAAATTCTCTGCTTTTCATTATTTTTTAGTATTTCTTTTGAATTAGCTTATCAATTTTATGATGCTATTTCATCTCCACTATTTGATTTATAAACTGTATCTCTTTTTATTCTTTGTTGTTTAGTAATTAGTCTTTTTAATTTTATAGAGAAAGAAATACCAATGAAACAGTTTCAAGGCAGGTTAGTAAGACAATTACAATAATTAATACATTGTATATTGTTGTCACTGGAGTACTTATTCAGAGTACAAGATCCAGACCTGATATCTTGTCTAAAAGTAATTAATTCTGATAGCCAGCCAAATAGCTCAGCGGATTAAATTACCTTGGGCCTGCCATGCCACCCCTGCCCCCAGAGTGCACTGAGATGGCAATTGAGACTGGGCCTTCCTGTAATCCCAGCACTTGGGAAGCTGTAAACACCAGGATCACTATGAGTCCAGTCTACACAGTGAGACCTTATATGCCCTGTGTACCCTGTCCTAAAATACAAAAAGAAAAAGTATTTAGTCTTGGAAAAAGTAATTAGTCTTCATCATCTGACATCAACCACACTTCCAGTTTTACCTACCATAACTCCTATTATACTTCAATTAAACAAGCCACTGTCCATTGCTAAACATAGCTTACTTTCATAGCAATATGCCATATGCATATGCACATTTACGCTAAAGCACATTTATGGCAAACTACTATATTGTTTTCTATTCTCCATTATTTCCAATGAAAACATCACATAGTAATTACTCCTTCTTTGGAAGAAATGAAAATTATTGGTCACTGGTAACAATACAACTTTGACCCAACCCTCATGCTTGCAGTGCAACAGTACGTTTATGCACTGAGCTTTTTCTTATTTCTCAGCACTGGTAGCATCTGTATATACTATCTCATTGATCTTCACACTAACCTAGGGGAAAGAAAAGAACAGGTAGTACAGTGCCCTTGGTCGGATCAGGAAATTGTTACCCAAAATCATGTGGTAAATAAGCACTGAAATGGGCATTAGATGTCAAGTAATCATTTTTTATTCTACTGCTTTTATATAACATTAATAATTATATTATTTTCCTCATTTCTGTTTTCTTGACTATGTTTTGATTAACTCAACTTTAATAAAGATTTTCTAAAATAAACCAAAACACAAAGAAACTCATAATTGCAAAAAACTAAAGAAAACGTAATAAAGCACTCACTGCAAAACTGAGAAGGTCATAAAATAAACATTCAATGATATGCCGCCCACATGTATTTCTATATATAAAACAACAAATATAACCTTTTCCATAGACTTGTATAGTTATTGAAAGCAAACTCAGTAACAAACATAGCTGAATTCTGTCTTCAAACTGAAGGTTTCTCATCTCAGAAGAGCAAAGTCAATGATTTCCTATTTCCTATAGGGAGAACTTGCTACCAAATACAAAAGTTTTAAGCATAGGAGACTAGCCATACTCAAGGAAATAAAATCTTGGAGCAGACTTTCTGGTAGCTCACAGATAACAACTTAGTGCATGGGAGGAGTCAGCCCTTCAAACACCGCGCTTCTTTGCGTGCTTATATCTAATAAGTGGTAAATCATCCACTGAGCACAGGGAGGTCTACAACGTACCCTGCCATTTCATTACCAGACAAGGGGAGCAATCACAGTTCTCTCAGTGAAAACATTCACAGAAACTTCACTTATCAGGGCTTGGTATACAAAGTATGAATACTCTGTTAATATTAATATCATTAATCATTCTTTCCCACACACATTGCAAGCCTATAATACACAGAACATTAATTATATGCAGGTATTCTGGGTAACATTATCTCACAGTACTTCCTTCTCTAGGAAGTTTATCTTCAAGAAATTACAGAGAAGGAACACTATCTTTATAGTTAATGTTAAAGCTGCTAGTTATTCATACTTAGATCAACCCTCAGGTCATTTGAGTGAGTGAAGCAGAAATGAGTAATGTTAAATATGGAAAATCCATTGCAACTTCTTGAACTAGAAGTCAAGGAAACTGACTCAGAATTCTGACTTTCCCTGGGTCCCACAGAAAGTTACAAAGCCAGAGCTATAATTCTAATTCTCAAAATCTGAGAGCACAGAGCTCTTTCCTTCAAATGTCATAAAGCTTCTAGATTCAGTTTAATCCCCTGTTACCTTGAAACCAAAATTTCATTTTGTTCATAAGTGTGCTTAGGTATTACACTACTCTGAAATATCTCAAGATATTTTTCAAAATAAGCATAAGTATGCATGTAATTCTATACAAACAAGTAAAAAGATTCTAAGAATCATAGAAAGTTTTTCTTTAGATAGAAATACATGGAGTTTGCCCTATTTTTACAGATAACCCTAACCTCCTTTCTTTGATGTTTTAATAGTGTCTCAGGAGCCCTTATCTTTATTAAAATTAAAACTTCTACAAATCTAGGCTTTTTTGCTTTTACTATTGTTATTTTATTCCTTTTCTTTTCCTTTTTTTGAGCTCGTACCAGATAGCATAAAATCCAATTAAGGGTACCCAAGTGATTGAGATTGTGCTTGAAATCCCTGGTCAATAACATAAAATATAAAAATCCACAACTGGATTCTCATATATCAAAGGGTTATCCATAAAATATGCTAGCATCAAATGATAGAGAAAGGTATTGTACACTGTGTTGCCTGAGACCTCTGAGTTAAGAATTAAGATGCTGGCACTTTATTTAGAAGGCATAAACCCAAAACTGTGAGAGTGAAAGACATAGGAAAGGAAAAGAAGGGAAGACGGGGCCCAAAGTCTGCCATCCTTCACAGTGCTGACACCCAAGTGTATTTACTCAGCACATGGGACCTCTCTGAGAAGCTTGGAAAGAGGATCTGAACAGAAATGAGTGTCATTTATTTATCAAAGAAATGTAGTTTAGAAGCTTCTACATTTCCTAACCCCTTCTGATATATCTCTAAATAACCTACAATATTCAGAGATTGACATAATGAAAGGCAAACAGATCAATAAAAACTTCAGAGAAATCGTATTTAATTTAGAAGAGGAAGATGATGGTGATGATGATCATGATTTGATTGGTTTGACATCCAAAGAAGATATCAAGGAAATTAATATCAATATTTTCTAAACTTCTACTTCAGAAACTTCAGACAGGAAATATATAAGGGGAAAGGAATACCACCAAGGAATTTGACATTGAATCCTTTCATTTTGACCAAAAACTTGTCTTGGTTGCAGCAATAAATATTCATGAGCATTGGAAAAATCTAAGACCAACTGGGCTTATTTTTTAAAACAAGCAAACATTTTGCATAGCTCTTCACAATTCAGACTTACCTTGTCTTGAAATATCCATCACTCCAGTGAAGAAATGGGCCTCTGATGCGTCTTTCAAGCACAGGAGTCCCTTACTGCACATCATAGCTAACTAGACAAAGAAAGCACAACTGCCCCATGAGGAACTAAACAAGAAATGAGTTGGGGAAAACCTGATTCTTTGCCTTAGCATGTCAGACTTGCTGCGCTGAGAAAAATGGGTCAATTAGATTCAGGCACTGAACTTTCCAAACCTGTCTTTGGAGCCAGATAACCTTGTCAGGGAAGTCTGGCAAATAGAGGAAAGGAACAGCTATCTATCAAAGGAGAGAACAGTGATGAGGCAAAGTGCCAACCAGCGAGGAGTAAGAGATGGGTGAGAAAGTGCTACATCAGATGAGGTAGCTTGCAGGTTCTGGGAAGATGCTTTATGAAATTAGCCACACGATTTATCCTCTAAGCTTGTGGCATTGGCTTTCTAAGGCTACCATAACAAATTACTACAAAACTGGCAACATAGAACAGCAGATATTTATTTCCTCATCATTCTGGATATCAGAACTCTATAGTCAGTGTCACTGGGTCAGTATCAGTGTGGTGACCACAGCACATCCCAGGGGTACGGCAGAGTCAGTTCCTCGTGTCCTCCAGCTTCTGTGGGCTTCCAACCTTTCTTATTTTGTGGTCATAACTCCAATCTCTGGGCAATAAGTTGCCCTCTGCCCGTGTCTTATAAGAAGGCTTATTGTTGCATTCAAAGCCCACTGAAATAAGCCAAGGTAAGCTCTCCATATCAAGATCTTTAATAACCACATTGGCAAAGACCTTTTTGCCTTATGAACTAGCATTTCTAGGTTCTAAGGATTAGGACCTGATACCTTTGGAAAATCATCATTTTGCTAATCTTACCAGGAAATCTTTCAGAGTAAAGGTAAGAACCAATTTGCAATACTTCAGGAATGAATAACAAAATCCAGTTCTTTCTCAGGCAAAACTGAATTAGTGGTCTCCCTCTATTCTGAAACGAATTTCCAGCCCCTGAGCTATAAAAATCTCTGCACTGATTATAAATATTACTGCTGAAACCACCGTAGCAAGCCCATACCAAATTCACTTCCCACCTCTAAATTCTGTAAGAGGTTGCTGTGTCTTTCTGAAATGTTCTCATTTATTTCTTAAAATCTCATTAGAGAAAGTCCTGTGCTTTGCAATCAAATGAGCCCCAATTGTGACACAGGACAAAATCCTGAAGCATCCAGGGTCATCGCCTCCCTCGCTTTGATGCACATGATGCTCTCCTTAGGTGTAATCACATTTAAAGCTTTCTACCCAACCATTAAGTGGCATCTTCGAATCTATTAGCACACAAAGAAACAAATAAATCTGCCTGGTGTCAAAACCAAGTGAAAATATGCAGTGACAGGAGGACTTTCTGATTTCATTAAATGATACCATCCACGAACCTGACCTCTCTAAGTCAAGGTCACCTTCGTTGGAAAACATGCAGAACCAGGGACTTTCTCTTCAATGGCTGAGCACTAAGAGGCAGAAGGAAAGTCTTCAGTGCCACATCACTTACTTTTGCAATAGTTCGATCCAGTACCAGAAAACATCATGAAGAAGAAAGTTCCAATAGCTTTGACACAAAAGTGCACAAACACCTTTCTCTAGAATACCTTCCAATATATTTACACTGTGAAAGATACAGAAAACCTCAAATACATACAAGTCAAAAGAAAGCTTTATCTATATTTATCATAGCTTTTAAAATTAAAGCTACTATTTCCCTTACCAATATGATTGTCTGTACCACTGAACATGTCAATGAAGTAGTCACTGCAGTGAATGATTATGATTCAGTGAGACATTCCAGTGACACCTCCCATGAAGATGAACTTGATCCTGAAGGCTCCTTCATTTTTAATTCATGCCACGAAAATAGCACTTTCCTCTTCATACTGTAGGACTCTGCATTTCCTTGATGCAAAGCACTATCATAACTCAGCTTTTCATATTTTCTCCTGTTCTTTCCTTTATTATCCAAAAGGTTAAGACTGCAGGGTAATTCACAATCACTTCAAGATCTGAAGTACATGCTATAATTTAAGCTATCCCTCTCAGAAGGTTTCATCCAAAGAAAGCCACATTAGTGTCACAAAGTCAGGAGGTTTGGATGGAAAAAATCAGAAATTACGTGTTTTTTAAATTTCTCTTACTTTGAGAATCTCTTAAAATCTCTTAAAATTACATAAATTCCATCCAATATCAGAAACTATTCTAAAATGCTCTAAAAGTATATTCTGAAAGTCTCTCCCAATGAAACATTTGCAAAGTCTTAGAAGAAAAAGAATAATCACAGCAAAGCTATTTATTGGATTGCCAAACCTAAAAACAGGAAAGTATGTGTTTTTGTGTAGCAATGAATCCTTCATCCATAAAGCATAATGAACTCAATAAATATTATTTGAATTAGTGAAAATTAAGCGTAATGTAAACAGCCCTTATCCAAAATCCAAAACAGGATATTGTAAATGGAAAAATTTTTATGCTCAAATTACTAAAAATGTTATATAAAATACCTTCTTGCTGTTCGCATGAAGTGTACTTGAAGTATAAATGAAGTTCATGCTTAAGTTGGGCCCTATCCTCAAGATATTTCATTATAATTTATGTAAAATTACTATATACTTGCAAATATTCCAAAATATAAAGAAATTAAGAAGGAAGTTAGGTGAAGGCCAGGTATTATGAATAAAATTACTAAACGTTAGGGGCCAGCCAGATAGCTCAGTGGATTAAAGTGCCTGCTTAGGCAGACTCAGGGACCAGGTTTGATCCCTAATATGCCATGCCACGCCCCCACCTCCCACCCCCCAGGGCACGCTGAGAAAGCTACTGAAACTAGGTGTGGTGGCACACACCTGTAATCCCCGTGCTTGAGAGGCTGAGAACAGGAGGATTGCTATGAGTCTGATCTGTGTAGTGAAACCCTGTAAACCCCGTACTAAATACATAAAAAAGTGAAAACTAGATAGACTAACCTAAGAAAGACTGTAAAAAGAATTTTGAAAACACTTTCTTCTTTTGTGCACCAGTGAAAGCAACCACAGAGGCAGGACTCCAGCTTAACACAAGTTTCCACCTTGAGTACAAATGCAATTTTTACCACTTTTGCACCCTTGAGAAAACCCTGTAGGATAACAAATTTATGAAGATAGTTAGTCCAGCTTTCACTGATACCTGGAGTCTTTCTTAGCTGGTGCTTGAAACAGTGCTAGTTTTTGAGAAAACTCTAAGTACATCCCAATTAACCACAGCCCATCTTCACCTAATTTAGTGCCACAGGGTATGGGATCTTCCTATTTTGCAAAACTCACTTCTGTCCATTAGTCCATAATAAATAGCACTTTGTGCAATCTGGATTTGCCTTTCTTCAGTCTTGGCATCCTTTACCTTTGCTGTTTAGTTTCTGTACACTGAGCTTTTTTTTTCCAAAATAGGCCAGTGTAGGAGCAGAAAGGCCTGGGCTCAAGCCTCTATCCACTCACCAGGTAGGTATAGAACACACCTCCTACTACACACAGAGGGGAAAGAGGTGAGCAAATGATTTGATGTAAACACATGATCACCTAAAGATAACAGGAAATTTATTTTAGCACATCATATTCTGGACTTCTATTCTGAGAACACTTTCGCTGCCCACTGATGGTGGGACAGTTTCTTCACTGACATTTGATGCTAACAAAATTGTTATCTCAAAAATGATGTCATTTAAAAAAAATAAGCCACACTGCTAATAATATAAGTACCTATCAGTTTCTTTGACTGTCGTCCCATAAAAATACATGTCAAATATTATTTAAAGTGAAACTTTAAAGGAGGCTCTAGTTTACTCCGATATGCATGTTATGCTGTCAATCTTTCTCCTCTGAATTTTTCTTGAAAAATAAATCCTTCTCTACTCATTCATGTGCCACATTTTTGCTAAAGATTACACAATGAAAGGAATTATAGCTGAGCCCATAATTCTACTTGAATAATCAAGCTCATTTGGTGCATCAGTTTGAATGTCTACAGCTGGGCTGGGAAGGCAGTAACGGGCTCATGGCTGTAAGAGTGTGGATGTCAGCGGGAGAACTTTGAAACACATTACATCTTCCTTGCACAGCAGTACTCTTGGTTAAATGGAATGTTGTGCTCTAAACTAAATTACTTCAACTCTATTTGTGAAACTCGGTTGGATACATGTTTCTTATACAAACAACGGCTGGAGTTAAATCTGCCAAAACTGGCACATTGATTTATATTTGTAGTTTTGTAAAACTTTGAGACCCAAAAATGAAATCTAAGAAAAGCATGTTATTGTAGCCCCCAAATTTTCCATGATATTTTATTGACTACATTATAATGCTTAATGTATATATTTTCTAATGGTCTCTTGGTACTGAAAAACTTATACTCATTTCTCTAAACCTTCCCCCAGTGGCCAACTTACTTCCAGGGCATTTATGCTACAGAGTAGAAATTGGCAACTAGGGAATTTAAATAAGCTGCCAAAATTTTTCAATATTAAAGACAACAAACAAGGCAGAGTAAGGTCTTTCCTCAAGGGAGCAAGACAACCACAGTGAGAAAATTCCTTTCTAATGTTTTCACACATTTAAAGAAAGGGCGAAGGAGTTAGTGAGCTGTCACAAATTCAGCACAGCACCAGCATGGCTGTGCTTATAGACAGAAACAAGGATTTAAAAGTTCCATAATTTACTCAAGAGCATTTAAAAAGTATAAGAAAGTATGCAAAACTATAGTAGAGATAACTGACATTTCCAAATTCCAAAGGCCTAGCACGTAGGATAAATCTATCCATCTGCCCTTGATTCCTTGAACCATATTCCAGAGCCTCCAGTGTATTTTTCTCACCATCTCACCTTCTGTGCCCCTCTTCCAATGTCTAAAGCAACCACAACAGAAATCTCCAAGGACTGTTGAGAGAGAATAAGATCCCTCACCAATACACATGAGTTAGAAATCGAATCCACTTTAGGAAACTACTGTCCGCTCATATCTGAACTGATAGAGAAAGAGCACTTGATATTGGGTGCAAATTGCTCTGCTGACCGTCTTCAAGCTTTTCCTGATAAAGGAGAAAACAGAGAAATAAGTGCATTGGCAACTCCTCACATCCCTCCCTCCACCTGCAGGACCTGGGTTTGCTGATTTAGCACCTGGGTTTACTGACTCAGTTCCAAGCCTCTTCCAGCATATCAAAGATACAAGTCAAATATTTATATTTCCCAAATTCTCCGAACAACAAGCAGTCTACATGTCATTTATTTTCCATCAATCAGATGTTCTTGTGCAAGACCTTGATTTATAATCAAGTCACTTGGGGAGAAAAACACTTACTCCATGCTTTGACATGGGATCCAGTTACATGAGACACATGAGGCAAGATTGGGAACCTATCTTCCAGGCACTGAGCACTGAGCAATGGTATCCGTACCTATGGTGGCGACTTGAACAGCAGCTTTGTCTTGTCAGCAGAGACAGCAGCTTCCTTGGTTGCCTGCTCCTCTAGCATGGCCAGCCTGCCAGACAGTGACTTTTGGAAATCTTCAGAGAAACTTTGAGCGCTCTATTTCTCTCAACCCTTTTCTGGCTTGATGAATCATTGTAGAATCTGTTAAATGTATGTAGGATCTAGTAACAAACCCTATAAACCCATAGATGACTAGTATAAAGTTAAGCACAATAAAATCATTGAATAAAATATTTTGCTTGCCATTTTACAATTAAGTGAATTAAGAACTAAACCCAGTTTTTTTAAAAAAAAAACACATATAAATGGCTTGTATAGTTATGAGAAAATAACTGTAAATTGCACAAAAGTGAAGGACTTTGATTCAGACAATAAGAGAATACAATCAATCTTAAAATATACAAACCAGATTCCTAAGGTTAATCGGTAGTGTTATGACCTTGGCTGTAATTACATAGAACATCAGTGTTCTAAATGGTGACTGAGTTCCTAAGTCAACTCAAAAACAATATATAAGCTTTACTTACATACATGCAAATACAACAAAAATGGCCATAAAATATAAAAGACTGTCATTTTTTGGTATTTTTGCAAGGGTAACAATGTAATACAGGACAGTTTTATAACAGTATTTTATAATGAATCGGCCAAGACTGACATATAAGAAATGCAGGAAATCTTTCCACACACATAAACAACAATAAAGACTCCAGCTGATGACCTAGATCATACTGTCCTGCCTGAGTCCAGCTGAAAACCTACAGCTCAGAACACCTCCCACAAGTCCAACTGGAGGCCTAGAGCACACAACAAGGTCTCATGCAAGCCTGCTTCACCGATCTGTGTGGGAAAGGCTCAAAGGTCATTGGTGGAAGTTAGGAAGTCTATGCCAGTGTGATGAAGGACCTGTGCTAGCAGGCTAAGGGATCTGAGCTAGAGCTAGGAGACAAGGCTCAAGGTAAGCACCAGAAATCTCTCAAAAGTACCACAGCCATCGTCAGTAACAGTGAGGTCCCAAGCTCCTCCAGCAATGAGGAAAGCTAAGTTCCCATCAGGAAATCCAATGCAAAAGCTTCTTCATGAGGCTGAGCAGGGCACCATCTTCCCCTCCAGAGCAGGAAGCAATCGATGCTCAAGATGAGGACCAAAGCTCCTCCAAAGTTCATCAGGGAAGTCAGCATGACCAGGTCCTCCAGGAGAACAGCCCAAGAGAACTAGCAGCTTCCAGCAGATCCAAGTGCTTCTCCAAATAGCATCCCTAACAGCAGTTTTGTAGCTTCTCCTGTTCTCTCTTTTATGCTGCTGGCAACAACCCACAGGTGGGCCTCCTGAACCCAGCAGGGTGTAATAAGTTGACTACCAGTTAGAAATCCACTACTAAGACAGTCACATAATATGAGACTATCATATTATGTAAAACAAAAAATGAAATATGAAAACTTTAATTTACTATCAATTACCATTTTGGATGAGGAAATGAGTTTAGAAGAAGAAAGCTGAAGGAATCATTGTTGAGATTCTCAACAGAATATTAGATATCAGGCTATATTTTAAAGTCTAATTTTTCTTCAGAAAATTATGACATCTATTTTCCAAGAAGTGAATGTGCCACTACTCCTATATACAGATTTTCAGTTCTAATTAGTGCCATTTTGAGGATTTGTAAGTATAATTTTAGAAAAGAAAGGCCCAAAAGAGAGACAAAAGAAGAAACTTTTTTCTGCTGATTCCATGAAGAATGTGTGAATTTTACCATAAAGGCTAAAGCAGCAACCAAGAGGTACTCAAAAGCTCCAGGCAGAGGATTTGTTTTTAACTGTGAGAGAGCCTATATGTACTTAGAAAACATTGCATGTCTTTTACACATGAGGCCTTAACCATGCTAGAGAGGTCATGCCAACATGAAAATGTGTGGCAAATACCCTCTTTGTTCCTTTTGGAACCCTGGGCCCTGCACTTTTCCTGTAACCACTGAGGCACGAGATTGTGGATATTCCCATATCCATGCATTGGATAATGAATTAAGTTTCTTCTTTATTTGTTTTGTGAGGTTTGTGTGTAGCATTAGGGCAAATATGCGCAAATCATATTCATGCACACACACCATCTTCTGTATGTATAGAGAACTTGTGGTAGAATTATTCATAACAAAGATTAGATTTAGTGTAGAAAAATGTATAAACTTTTGGAAGGGTAATTGAATTATTGTACTTTTGCATAAAATGATAATTGAGTTTATGAAATACAGTAACATTATATCATAAATTTTTCAAAAAACTCAGAAGTATAACCCTTGAAGCTCAGAGAAAATCTGGAGATTCATATAACTGGAGAATTAACATCCAAAGAGTTTTCTCTTTGGGTTAAAGACCGTATCTACAAATATTTTGAGAAGGGGACATGAAATAGAGTCAAACAACCAAACAACAGAACTCCCAGTTTAGAAGTTTTAGTTCTCCTTGGAAAGATTAAACACATTGTCTTTGTAAAAGTTGACATTTGTAAAACTCATTAATTCCAAGGTTATAAGAATCCTTGACTACCCAAACAAAAGAGTTACATGAAATCATCTTTGGAAGGTTCAGTTACTGAGCTAGGGCCCAGGAGGCTAATGAAATGCTGGTGAGAAGCAGCATGAAGGAGTGGAATATCATTGCCCTTGAGGCGGTCTACAGTAGAAACAAGGCAACTGGGAGGAGAATTCTAGGCTGAGTCTCTGGACTTTGGTGCCCGGTTTCCAGCTGTGTAATGCACCAGCAGTGCACATGGGAAAAACATGTTTCTTCCCCAGGGCTTAGTTTTCATTATCAATGGGCATCTACAGTCATAACCTTAAGGGTGTTGTAAAAGTAGAATGGGTTACAATATGCAAAAGTTTTCATAGTCAGTTCAGCACTTTGAATATATTAAAGGATACTGCAGGAAATTTTAGAAATTAAAAGTCCAGTCACCCACTGACTCCTCTGGTTTTATCTCCTTTCATTTGAAGTAAAAAGAGTACATGTTAACATTTGCATAACCAGCACTTCACTGAGAAATGTTCTAGGGTTCTGGAGTGTCAGACCTTGAATTCCATGTCAAACAAGATTGTGTTAAGAATGAAGTACAAACATAGCCAAATGAAACTGCCTGAACAAGTAACAAGGCCTGCTGCAAAGATCACCTCCTGTTACTTCCAAAAAATGTCAAGAAATTATTTGCTGCAAAGTGCTTTTTAAACTGATGAGGCAGGTTCCTGTACAGTTTCTAGAAAAGTACCCTTTTCAGAGTGGACTTATTATTTTGTAAGATGGCATGAATATTAAAGAGAAATATAACTCTCTACTTAAATAAATCTTCTTAAATCAGAGAATAACTGGATAAAAGCTATTTAAAAACCTTCAAAGCCAGTGAAAAATCAAAGCCACTGGCCTGAGATAAAAACAAATGAAGAAATATACTTTCACTCTTCCGAACTGTGATGACTGGAAAAATATTGAACTTGGAGTGTGCTCTGCGGCCCGTGCCAAGGCTGGGCTGTTGGCTCGACTGCAGACAAATCATTTGACTTTTCAAAGTCCTGCATTTCTCTGGGTAAATTAGATCCATGTACATTCTTTTGTCAACTATAACATTCCATGCACATCATTATTTTAAACTCCAATTCTAACGTAAATTTCATTTACAGTTCTGCCTTTTCTAAAACCAGAAAACTGCGAGTTGGTCCTACAATATAATTATTTGCAATCTGCTTGACTGAAATGGATTTTAACTTCAGAATGAAATGCTTTTATTGCCTAACCCTTGACATGAAGTGCAGTAAAATTTCTCATCAGACTGCCAATGAGCCACACACATACTGAGCTTAACCCCCAAAGACGTATTTATCACTAAATACTAATTTCATCATTCAACAGAAAATACTATGAATTGAAAATTGTAAGTAAATGCATTTTGTTCCAACTGCAGAGTAACCTCTGAATGACTTCTGTACTGATCTGCCCTGACAGTTTCCGGGTTGTGACATCATTGTTTTATTACAGATTCATTTATCTTATCTAAAATCAGTACATCTTCCAATGAGCTTGGCCTAATCACTGTGGCACTCGTGCTCTGCTTCAGCATAATGAAACTGTTTCCATCCCTCTGCTCTTTCTCCATCTTTAGCAATTGTAAAAGGAAAGCAAAACAGATGACTCAATTTCTAGATCTAATCTCTCAGAGGTTCTATTTCTTCCTTTCAAAAAAGAGGCCCATTAATACCTGCTGATTGTATTAGTCAAATATACATCAACAATATTTTTTCCTTTTAATATTTTAGCAAGCTATTCATTCAACACTGAGCATTAAAAAATCTATTGACTATTTCTTTATACATTTTTTAGCAATTTCTGCCCATGTTCTAAACAACATGCATAATATTTATCCAATGTACAATGCCTTTATTTAAATTCAATTTTACAAAAATTTCAAATTTTTAATGTGTATTCTAGATTCAAGCATTGTAGTAAGTTCTACAGATGCAAAGTTGAATAATATACTCCTTATTTTCACAGTGTTCCTTTTTGCAGGAATATGCATATAAAGACCATAGATAGATAGATAGATAGATAGATAGATAGATAGATAGATAGATAGATAGATAGATAGATAGATGATAGATAGGTTTTGGGAGGATATGGTAAGAGTACCAAGGCAGGTACAAAATAGCTAGCAACACAAAATTTTTCATAGAAGGTTTTAAGGAAATTTCACAAGGAAAATGGTATAAGAAGGTAGATGAAAAGGCAGAAAGTAGGGCCGGGGAGATGGCTCAGTGGAATAAGCACTTCCCTGGCAAGCACAAGGGCCTGAATTCAATTCCTGGTTCCACCAAAGAAAAAGAAAAGGCAGAAAGTGGAACAAATGGCAGCAGGATCAACACAAGCAAAGCCACAGAAGCCAGCAGGTATGTAGGAGTGGGATACACCAGCATGTACAAATGGCTGATGGCTGGGATAAGAAATGCTGGTATGGATGCAAATGTCATGCCAAGGGTTTTAAATGCCATTTTGGGACAATATACAAACTTCTCAATGAATCAAATTTTTAGCTAGAGCAATTACATGATGAGATTTCTACTTATTTTGGAATCTTAAGGCTGGAGACAAAGTTGTGGATGACCATGATGATTAATGGGGACTGTCCATTGGACTGGAGAAAGAGTCACGAGGCAGGCTAATAAAGCACACTTCTGGGTGCATCTGTGGAAGTGTGTAAAGTTGATTATAATGTGGCAAGAAAACAGGGGGAAAACCAGCCAGTAGGGTTGGGGAACCCATCCAATAGGCTATAGCCCAGATGGATTAAAAGGAAATACATACGAGCCTGCTTTTGAAAAGCTCCATTCTGCATGAATGGGTACATCTTCCACTACTGCCATCACCTATGAACTTCAGATTTCAGTCTCTTCAGCCTTCAGCCTTTCACTATGGACTCATGCCTGTGACTTGCCATTAGCCTCCAGGCCTTCATTTTGGACTCATCCTGCACCCTTTATCCATCTTGTTCTGCATCTTTCAGCTTCCTTCACTGAATAGCTGCTGGATTCTCTGGCTCTCAGCACGCTGATGGCCACTGTCGACTCTCTTGCATCTGATCCCGTGAGCCTATCTAATAAGTCCCCTTGATTAGTTAGATAGACATATATTTTTCTATTGACTTTGTTCCTCTAGAAAACCTTCACCAACACAAAGACCTGTAGATGGATGTACTGGTGATTAGACTTAAATGGAGGAGACTGCAAGATATCTTCTTGAAAAAGGAAAGATGGGCTGCAGAAACATCTTAGAGATGGACTCGGGAGCACAGGATCAGATGGTTATAGTGCTAGAAGTAGAGGAATTTGAAAGAAAGAAAAAGTCAGAACTGATTCCTAGATATCTTAGGGGATAGAGGTAAAGGAAGAACATTAATGACAGAAAAATGTTGAGAATATCATCAGCGTATAGAATGAGATGTGTGGTCAACCATCAAAATGAAAGTTTAGTAATATCATAGAAAATTGCAACCAGCACCAAATGAGAAGGCAAATTCAAGGCTCACTGCTACCTAAGCAGCAGCAGAGTTCATGAGGGTAGATGTGACAGTATAGGGAAAGTTTCACTGGGTAAGAATGAAGTGTGGTGGCAAGTGCCTGGGGGATGTAAAGAAGGAAGGAACCAGGAGGAGGAAGAGGAGAACAGCAACTGGGGCTTTGATAAGTAGCTGAAGATGTTGGAATCTAGGATTCCCTGCAGGGATGGGAGAGAGCAAAGCAGAAGTAGGAAAAAAAAAAAAAGAAAAGCAGTGAAGGCCTATTCCACAAAGCAGCAAGGAAAACAGTTACTCATGCTAATTGTCCCAAAGGAAGAAGTGCAATGCCAAAGTGGCCCAGCAGGGAGTAAAACCTGTACAGACTCACAGGAAGCAGGACAATCAACAAGGATGAGACATGAATGATAGAGTGATCAAGAACCCAGCATGGCTAGGGGAAAAAGTGGGGAAAGATTCCCTCAGGAAGTAATAAGGGGGCTGATCTCTTCAGGAGAAAAGAAAGTTAGCTGGGTGAGAAGGAAATGGGAAAATGTTAGAAAACAAATACTATCAGAATTAAAAGGAGACAAGAGATTAGAAGGTCACTCAAGCTTGATCCCTGAGCCTCAGGGAAGAGCAAGCAAGCTGGAGGGCTGGCAGGGAATCAAGCCATGTAGAATCGGTAGATCATATTAGTAAGAGCCCATTAAATTGCTTTAGGTAGAGACAGTGATCAAATTTTGCATTTTCTAATGATTCAGTCTCATAGGCAAATATAAAAGACTATCCAGATATAAGAAGTAAAATTTTCAGAGATGACTAATATCTAAGAGTGATTCATTAAGTTCACAAATCAGAGTTGGAGAAATAGAAGAGCCACAAGGCCAGCCAACATTTTGGCCCTAGCCTTTCAAGGTCAGCGAAGACTCAGGACATAGGAGAACCTGCACTGCAACATCATGAAACTCAGTTGAGCTCCAATTTTTCTGAACAAGGAGATTATGGAGCCACAGAGGAAAGAGATTGAAGTTCTATAGTGTGCCTGGGGAGAGTCACATGGAGAGAAAACTTTCTCTCAAGCTCTCACAGAGCACAAACTGGTCAAGCATTGGCCATGACTCATCCACATGTATGACACAGACAAAGGATCTACAGAATAATGTACAGGACTATAAGATAAACCCTGAGGGGACTTCACTGACCACATAAGAAACATGAAGTACATGTGTTGGTATATAAGTCTTGCTCTATCTAGGTCTTAACCATCCAGCAGAAAAGTATAAAAATGCAGTATACATCGTGGGGCCATAATATTAAGCTGAGCTGTAAATGGCTATGGTCGACAACCTCTTTGAATAACTCACTATTGTTGTGGAATGTTGCACTGTGTTGGATTGTGTTGTCGAGTTCAAGCACCTAAGTTAGTTGAATGGCAATGGAGTGCCCACCTTTGACAGGTGTAGACAAAGTAAGGGGTATAGAAAGAAAAAATCATGATGTGTGTGCATAGACAGTACAGTTGGGATAGATAACGCTGTGCTTCTACATAATCCTATGAGAGGCAAGATTTGCACTGATGGTGGTTGGACAGGATATTATGTCGGCTTCTAGTACTATGGTCTTCAACTAGGAAAATAATTATTGAATTTTTGATATAATTCAGGTATAAAAAATAAGATAAGTAAACAGCTACACTCTTAATTTACTGATAAGAGATATCTGCTATAATAATGTCTGTAAGTATAATATCATGTGTACACCTTGTACGATACCAAAACAGTATGAAAACAGTTTGCAATGTATTAATTTATTGAATCTGTCTTGTTAAGGTGTCTTAAAAACTGTCTGATTGATATTTGTACTTCAATAAAATAAAAAATAAATTAAAAAAATAAAAAATAAATAAAATGCAGAGTCAGGATTCACTTTTTCTCAGTGAAGGACAGTGTGAAAAATGATCCTCCACCCCACCATCCATGCCCTAAAATAGATACTAAACTTAGCCAACAGCATTCCTGTTTGAAATGTGGAGAATTAACACTATTGGGACAACAAATTTTCTAAAAGGCCAGGAAAGTACACTCTTGCTTCCTTAAGAGTAAATGCAACTACACATCATGATCAGCCTTTACCTCCTTCAATTTCACTGCCTCCTATTCCTCCCTCTACTGTCATAGTACAGTGCCTGTATTTCCCATTCACATCAGTCTCCGTTTTGTTTGGATATTTGTCTTTGACCCTATGGACCCATCCTTCAGGTCGCAGTTTGCAAAAGTCTTCTAGAAACTGTTTTCTGAATTCTCCACACTGAGAAAATCTAACATGTCAGGTTTCCTTATGTCTGTACACATATACAGTGCTTGTTTCCAGACTGTATGAGTGCTGCATCCACCTTCCAAATCCCATTCAGCCTGCAGTGAGGTGAAGGCAGAGGAAATCAGAGAGGCTGTAGTCTAGGTAAAGGCTCATATAGGAAAAGAGACAAGATCAGAATACTGGGGACAAGTAACAGAGTGGAATCGCTTACTCCTGCTCAAAGAAATTGTAAGGGATTATGTTGTGAACATAAAGCTCTATTTTTTTAAAGTACTTAGTGATAAAAGGAACACAGTGGTATTATTACCAATCCTCTTCTAGGCAAGTGCTTATTCCACTGAGCTATCTCCCTGGCCCATCTTCTTCTAATATTCAAAAACTGATTCATTAGGAGAATTTCCCATTCATTCCTTCAAAACAAAACTAATTTTCAAAATAGAATGTCACATGACTGACATTGTTAGGGGATCACAAAGAGAATGAAGTAATTTACAAAAAGTACAGAAGTATTTCTGCTCTAGAAGTTTCTATGATCAGTCCCTGTAGAGAGAGAGTGGGATATTGCCTCTCCTTTAACACAGTGGAACTTTGGCACTAGCTCTGTGGTTTGGTCCCACCATGTGATGCAGATCCAAACAGCGAGTGTTTCTATCATTCAGAACTGCAGTATTATAGTTTTTCCTTTATTTTCACCCTACATCACACCACCACACAAACTGGGGACCAAAACTAACACAATGTTATAATTACTTTCAACAAATCCTTACAGTTATCTATAGAAAGTGGAACAATTTATGGAGGCAGATTCTAAAACCATTCATAGTAATGTGACCACACGGTATCCTAAGAGAAATGAACATGCCCAAGGTATTGAATACACCAATCCAAGGACCAAGAAGAAGATTTTACTAAACTTACATAGAAGTTCAAACTGCCAAACTCCCCAATGACTGAACTGTGAAGATGAACAAGGTTGGCCTAAATGGTATCATTTTCACCCTGCTCCGGAAATTAAACAGCTCTGAGCTGATAAAGCCCATAATTTAACATGTAGGGCAAATTGCTAAAGCACTTAGCCAGTGAGGTACTAATCTTCCTTTCCTATATGAACTGGAACTGACTCCTGACAGCAAAATCAATTGAAGAGATTTACCCTGGGGATCGCTTCTGAAAAAGCAGTGTAATCAGGAGATAAGGGAATTGATGGGCTGTGCTGTCACAGCCCTCTACCAACACGCCACCGGCTGCCAAAGCTTCTCCACAGCCGCAAGCCTGCAGTGGCAGGCCACCCGAGCACATTCCACTGAACTCAAGATATTCAAGGGTCAAAAAAAGCCTTTTCCCCTATTGATTTAATCTTATCCCCTGGATCACTTGAGGTTGAGTGAATTTACCACTTTGGTTCCTGGGGGCAGCTATGAAATTATAAAAGAGCAACCTTTGCTTTTTCATGTGTTACACCACGCTTGGAGGTACCTGTTCCATCTCCTTGACGGCTGACAAATTTGCATGTGCCTGTGGCTTCGCAAAATGAATTGTCTGCTTTGAACTCATGGGGGTGCCAAAAATCCAATATTTTAATCTGGCAAAATTTCCATCAAGGGCAAATAACCATTTGTGGCTTCAAATGATAAAAAGAAGATTATGCCCTCACTGTAACACTGCAGCCCATTATGTTCTGAGCCCTCCCCGCCTCTAGCCAGTTCACACACAGCGTGACATGGAAGCAAAAGCAAACACTGGCAAATGTGCATCATAGCTTTACAGCTTAGTGGACCTGTTATTTGAGCAAACATGAAATCTCCTAAACTGTTTATCTGTCCCTTATGCCACCTGCTTCTAAGTATTGCTATCAGGACCGAATGAGATAACTAATAAAATACCTCGCCTTATGGCCCGGCACGCTTCCGCTGCGCCACTCTGCTACCTGCAATACCTCGCTTTAGACCAAGGCCAAAAAACAAAAAAATTAACACTATTTCCCTTTATGATTTTCTTACTGTTCAGTCTGAATGTTGAATAATTATGTCTCCTCACTGATCAGAGCACAGACAGAGTAGTGCCAGAGTAGGACACACTCCCCAGGGGCAAAACGGTCACTCCACTATATATACTCTCAACAGCCCATTCCTTACATAAACGCCCCACCACAAACCTGTCTTTTCACTCCTGTTCATCAGTTCTTATGTTTGTCATCTTTACCTCAAGTGCTCAAAAAAACCCAATGTAGTTCAAACTGCATTTATGAGAAGACTGATGTACTTTGAGGGGACGTGGTCATCAGAGCTAGACTATGATTATACTGCTAGATTATAAATGTATGAAGTGTATTCAGTTTCACAGAAAGCTCTATAACTAATTAGATATTTAAAAAAAAAAACAAGAAGAGAAAGCATTGGAATATTCACAGAGCTTGCAGTGGTCTGTCACCAAATCCTTGCCAATTACATGTCAAATGTCCATTACTCAGGATTACAATTTTAAAAGCTGCAGTGATTTGAATACCTGTACCATCAAAGTCTATAGTTTAAAAGAGGAAGGAGTTTTTCAAGGCAGGATGATAGTCAGGAATTACCTGCCTGTGAACCAGGCAGACAACTGGGAGAAGAAGCTAAGCAAGATTCCTATTAAATTCTACCAGCCCTCTGGGATTAAAACATAATTATCTTTGGATTGGATTACTGGAAAATTGGCCTCTTTGAAGTCAAGGAAGCTGTAAACAGCTTCATAGAATGCTAAAATGGAGGGGTGAAAATACATTAAATATTTTATAATCAGCCAAAGATTGGATACTGCTGCTATAAGGTCCTAAGAAATGATGCTTTGAAACTGTAACACCTCCAGTGACTTTAAAAAAATGGATAAGATAAAATCACCTATATTCCTCTCTAGACAAAGCTAACCATTAGGAAGTTGCTCTGTACCTGGAGCCAAAATCTGGCCCTCCAGAAATTACTGCCAACATTCAAGTCTTCACAGAAAGTCTAATTATATATTCTCAGGACATCATACAATATCAGAAGATGATTAATAAATCCTACAAATTTTCTGCCTTTGAGACTGTTTTTCCCACTTCTTTTCCACGTTTTGCTTACATGACATGAATTAACCAAATTGCTTATTCTCCTAAATGTCTGGGCTGCTTGATGTCTCCAAATCCTCTTACAATAGTTCACTAGGGCAAAGAAAACACAGAGCTCTAAGCACTGTCATTTCAAGCACTTGTTATATCCATGAAACATTGAATTACATTCTGTTCCTTTGAAAGCTTTCATACCAAAGGTCATTTGTTTGCTTCCTGCTAATTGAATCATCAGCTATCTTAAAGCCAAACTTCGGGGAATGAACAAGGATCATATATTCAAATCTGCTTTATTTCAAAGCATTGAAGTCAATGCGCACTCCAATTAGTAAAGACATTTTAGTTAACAATTACATTATCCACAACTTGCATCAACAGACCTCCTGTATCTTCTTTTAGTTTCTTGGCAAAAGTATCAAAAACTTTAAAGTGAAATATAGAAATTCCTTGGCCCAGTGAGATAGCTCAGTGGTCTAAAGTACCCTCTCGGCAAGCTTAGCAGCCTCATGGAACCACAGTTCAATCCCTGATACCACGTGACGCGCCAACCCCACATTTATGATTTATACATGTAGAAATTTCTTTCAGTGAAACAGGAACCTATTATTTTAACCAAACGTTAGAGCCCAACCTGTATGTCTACATCTTTTTCACGAAATAGGGAGATCTTGTCAAATCAGATGTATGCTGTCATTTTGGCTGCATTCTTTGATAGGTCAAGATGTCCTATCAAAGAAAGAAAGAAGGCAAGTCTACTACAACTTTGCAGCAGCCCATTCTGTGTTTCAACCATCATTTTCCAACTTTGTTAGAACACAGATCTTCATTACAAACCACTCATGAAGTATTGTGCCCAGAAAGAATGGCTATCATAAAGAAATTATCTAACAACAAATGTTGGAGAAGCTGTGGGGAAAAAAGAATCCTTCTCCATAGCTGGTGGGAATGTAGACAGTGCAACCATTACGGAAATCAGTGTGGAGACTCCTTAAAAAACTAGGACTGGAAATCCCATTCAAACCAGCTATCCACCTACTGGGAATTGTCCCAGAATAACTGAAAACATCACATGATAGTGATATATGTGTACCTATATTTATAGCAGCAAAATTTGTGATAGCCAAATCTTGGAAACAACCAAGAAGCCCGTCACCTGAGGAATGAGTGAAAAAGATGTGGTATTTTTTATACAATGGAGTATTACTCAGCTATAAAGAGTGATAAACTCAAAGCCTTCATATATAAGTGGATACAACTTGAACATATACTCATAAGTGAAATAAACCAGACCCATATGTGTAAACAGCATATAGTCTCCCTAGTATAAGAACTCAAAAGAAGAAATAAAAATAAAAGGGTATATCACAACTGAATGGAAAGTGAGATCTTAAGGATTAAACAAAAAAGAGAGGGCAAGGAGAAAAGCTAGGAAACCATGTCAGGGGCAAAGCCAGACATTTATATACACAAGATGGCCTGGGCAATGATCCTGAGAATCTTCATCATGTTTTTAAAATTAGCAGTTAATTGATAGGATTCTCACCCTGACTAACTATATATGTTAGTGCCTGTGAATTAATCAACTGCACTGAAGATAGCCATGTGTACTACTAGGGTCATGCTTGGAATCCCTGTCATTCTGGTCTTTGAAAAATATACTGCTTCTAATATCATAGAAATTATTACTTGCTATGATACTCTCTCTCTCTCAAGTATAGCAATAGTTTTGTTTGTTTAAAAAAAGGTAATAAATGAAAACAAGAGATGAGAAAAAATGTCATAGGACTGTCCTGCTACAGTGTTGCATATGGTTAGATTTCTAAATTTCTGTGTAAAAATTTGTAATTCTTTATTTCTATTTTTTACTATTATTTTTATATTTTTTACATTCTGTATGGATTTAAAGTTTATCATATTAACAATTGATGAAAAATATCTGTTCCATGTTATGTCTAAGATGTTTGATATTCAGACAGATACTGATATTAAGCTCAACAGCCTATGTTTTAGGTAATAATATCATTAAGCTTCTCTTCTGGAGGGTTAACAGCAGTTCAAAAAATTAGAGGAAAAGAAGGGATACAAGGAAAGCCAAGATTTTGACCCTAGTTTTTCAAGGTCAGTGAAGACTCAGGACATAGGAGAATGTATACTGTAGCATCATGTAACTCAGTTGTGCCCCAAATTTTCTGATCAAGGAGATTATGGGGCCACAGAGAAAAGTGATCAATGATGTAGAGTGTGCCTAAGGACAGTCACATGAAGAGAAAATATTCTCTCAGGATTTCACAGAGAGCAAATTGGTCAAGCAATGGCCATGACTCATTCACATGGCTGACACTGACAAAGGATCCACAGAATGTGGTATAGGGTTCCAGAATAAACCCTGAGGGGTCTTGACTGACCTTGTTAGATACAAAAGTTACATTTCTTGTTCTATAGGTCTTGATTTATCTTGGTCTTAACCATCCATCAGAAAAGAATAAAAACAAAGTATAAAAAGTAAAGCCATATTAATATGCTGAGCTATAAAAGGTTAAAGTCAACAACTTCTGACATTGCCAGTCCTATGAATAACCCAGTGCTACTACAGACTACTGGACTATATTGGATTACTTTGCTGAATTCATGCACCTACAATATATTAATGGCAATGGAATACCCATCTCTGACAAAACTAAGCAAAAAAGGGTGATATAAATGAAGGCCCATTTGATAGTGAAAAAGAAAAAAAAAATATATATATATATATACAAATAGTTAGCATAGATATACAGCTACTTTCTGTTAATTCAGTGTGAAGAAAGTGTTTAACTAATAGTGTTTAGATAAGGTATCATGTCTGCATCTTGTACTATGAATAACTACTACAATGACAACATTATATAATGCATTAATTATTGTAACTATCCTACTAACCTGCCTGATACTGTCTCATTGATACTTCTTTCACAATAAAGTTAATATAAAAAGGGAAGTATTGTGATGACAGAGCAAA
>PVKA01031670.1:5861-26153 GCA_004027165.1 Ctenomys sociabilis | reverse complement strand
CCTTCCCCTCCCTTCCCCTTCCTTCTCCTTCTCTCCCTTCCTCTTCCCTCCCTTCCCATCCCTTCCCTTCCTCTTCCTTCCCTTATTCTCCCCTGTCTTCCCCTCCCCTTCCTTCCCTTCTCCTCCCCTCTCCGCTCTTTTTTGGTGCTGAAGTCAAACTCAGGACCTTGTGTTTGCTGAAGTGCAGGGCACAGCTCTAGACTGTTCTTTTCTAATGGAAACATTTCATTTCATGCTCTATGTGAACACTATGTTAGCTGTGTCCTGCTGATTTCAATATGCTGTCTTTTCACATTTTATTTAGCTGAAAATATTTCCTAATTTCTTTGCAACTTCCTTTCTGGTTCATTAATTATCTAAAACTTTTTAAGATTTCATTTCCAAATATTTGGAGGTTTGTCAGATACCTCTGCTTTTTAGTTCTGGCTGAATTCCATAATGATCAGAGAACATTTTATGATTTCTAAATCCTTTGAATTTGTTAAGGTGTGCTTTATTGTGGGTAATATGGTTTATTTTGGTAACTGTCCCAGGTGTGCTTGAAAAGTGTGTGTGCTCAGCTGTTGTGGGGCCGAGTATTCTGTAAATGTCAGGCAGGTCTAGGTGTTTGAGAGTGTTGAGGTTGCTGGCATTTTGCCTTCTTGTGAGCTTTCTGACCTTTTGTTATACCTGTTACTAAAAAGCGGTATTGTCTCCAACTATAATTCTTCAGCTATGATTGTGTGCTAATCTTTTATTTTTTGATCATGTGCTACTCTGGTGGAACCCGGGATTGAACTCAGGCCCTTGTGCTTGCCAGAGAAGTGCTTATTCTACTGAGCCATCTTCTGGCCTGTGCTACTCTGTTTCATCTATTTCTTCCTTTAATTTCATCAGCTTTTGCTTAGTGTATTTTGGAGCTCCGTTATCAGTTGCTTATGCACTTAGCATTGTTATGTAGTCTTGGTGAATAGACCTTTTATTGTTACTTGGCGATTCTTTTTTTTTCCTGGAAATCTTCCTGTGGTGTGCTTTGTCTCATATTTTTTTAATAAAAAATATTGTATTTATTTAGAAGCATTCCAAATGTCAACAAAACAGTTCTAACTTTTTTCTTTTTTTTTTTTTTTGCAGTTACAGAGTGGTATTCAGTTAACAGAACAATTACTTCATATAAGCTACATCAGAGACAACTGAGAATAAAAAACTACCATCCCCATATATAACTAATTTGTGCTGTGCATCAACAAGACACTGCTTTATATTTCCATGCCAATTCACAATCCTCATACTGTACCAGACAAGGTTAGTGGCTATTGAAAATACCACCAGGACAGGGCTAAAGACACATTAACTAGTGTGTTAACTACATGAAGAAAAGACGCTGGACAGTTTAAAAACAAATCTTACACAATCTTCCATTTCAACATTTTTGGTATTTTAGGGAAGGGTCTGCAGCATGTTCAGGGCCTGTTTGCAGCCTTCCAAGAGCTGGGATTACAGGCGTGTGCCACCGCGCCCAGCCTCAATCACCATCTCAGCGTGCCTTGGGGGTGGGGCCGGCACGGCACAGTGGGGATTGAACCTGGGCCCTCCCCTCTGCCTAAGCAGGCACTTCAGTCTGCTGAGTTATCTGGCCAGTCCTTCTAAATGTTTTCTAGACAAAGCAAACCCACCAACTGCACTAGAACCAACTTCCTGACCCCCTTCCTCTTCATCCTCATCATTTTCTTCCTCTTCCTCCTCATCCTCTTTGTCTTCTTCTTCCTTCTCCTCCTCTTCCTCGTCCCCCTCCTCTTTCCTTCTTCTTGCTTTTTTCGGCCTTTCCGACTCCCTTTTTCACTGCATCAGGCTCTCCTTCAGCCTGGTAGGCAGCGATGCCCTTTTCATGCTTCTCCTTCAGCTTGCCAGCCGCCTTCTCCTGTGGCTGCTTGTCATCTGCTGCAGAATTATTCCACATTTCTCCAAGTTTCTTTGTGACATCACCAATGGAGAGGCCAGGATGTTCTCCTTTGATTTTTGGGCGATACTCAGAACAGAACAAGAAGGCTGAAGGAGGGCTCTTGGGTGCACTGGGATCCTTGAACTTGTTTTTTTGTTTCTCCTTTAGGAGTAATATAAGTTTTCATTTCTCTTTCATGACAAACCTTGTCTGCCTTTACCATGTCTTCAAATTTTCCTTTCTCTTTAGCAGATGTGGTTGGTCTTCTGTGTCTCTGAGCACTTCTTAGAAACTCTGAGAAGTTAACAGAAGCATCCGGGTGCTTCTTCTTGTGCTCCTCTTCGCAAGTTTGCACAAGAACTCATAGGATGACATTTTGCCTCTCGGCGTCTTAGGGTCTCCTTTGCCCATGTTTACTTATTTTCCTCAGTGAGGAACAGAGTCGCCCAGTGTCTGTCAGACTCTCACTTGCCCTGGTACTGTCTCCGTGGAGCTCAGAGTACTGCACTGGCTCTGCTTTGTCTCGTATTGACACAGCCATGTCTATATTTTCTTGATTGGTTTCTCATTTCCCATCCTTTTACTGTTGCTATATCAGTCGATGGGGTTTCTTATAGACAGAAAATGGTTGGCTTTTATTTTTTGGCTCAATCTGACAGTTTCTTTTAACTATTTACATGTTAAAAAGATACTGTTCATTTCTGTGTATGCCTACATATATACTGTCCCAGTTACTCTTCTCTCACTGCTGGGACAAATACCTAACATCCAGAATTAAGGAAGGAAAGGTTTACTTAGCTCACAGTTAGCAGAGGTTTTAGACCATACTCAACTGGCTCCGAGGCAGAGTGGCACTTGGCAGAGGGCAGCTGTTCACAGTTGCTGAAAAGAGCAAGAGTGAAGGGGGGGCGGCAGGAGCTCAGGCAGCTAGCTAGCGGTCCCCCCACCCCATCCTTACATTGTAATGTAAACTACCCTCTGCAAGGCCAGGGCAAAGCACTCATGCTTGCAGTGGCTTGCAGCACTGGATCAAGAATCAATCACAAACTCCAGAAGCCACCCCATAACTGCTTGAGGCTTTGGGAGGGTAACTAGACTTAAACCATAACATGTATCTACACTGCCTCTTTTATAGATCATGTGGCTTCAGTGTAATTACCGATTTGGAGAGATTTGATTTAAGTTTACCATTTAATTGCTTCTTTTTGTCTTCTCTGGTTTTTGTTCCTTTGTTCTTCATTTCCTGCTGACTTCTCCTAGATTATTTTTGAGGAGATTTTTTTTTTTTTTTTTTTTTGTTACTTTTGGGTGCCTTAAGGGCAGGTCTGGTGCAGCTTCTGGAACTGGGAATCGAACCATGGTCTTCTGCCCCTGACTGCATTTGCCCAAGCAGTGCTTTAAATAACTGTCAAAGCCCCCTGAGATACTTTTATTTTTTAGTATTTAATTATTTGGTTTTTTTTTTTTTTTTTTTTTGCTATTGTTAAGTGATTGCTGTAGACATTACTATCTATGTACTATATATTTTTTAAATTTAAAAATCTTTTATTTATTTATTTGGTATAGATAAGGTCTTACTATGCAGCTCAGACTCTTAGTGATTCTCCTGTCTCAGCCTCCCCAGTGCTGGGATTACAAGGCTGCGCCACCATGCCTGGTTTAAGCGGCACACCTGGGGTTTTGGGACCAGCCTGGCATGCAATACTGGGGATTGAACTTGTGTCCTTGTGTTTGCTAGGCCTCTGAGCTCTCCCCAGCCCTGTACTGTATTTTTTGAGTTGCTATTTTACCATTTCAGGTAAAATACACAGGCTTCCCATTGTATGGACCTGTTTACTTTGCTCCTTTAATTTGTAGTTGCCTGACATATTATACCTATATACATAAGGATTTTCTGACATTTTGAATATTCAAAGAGGGGAGAACGGTGTAGTCTGTGTTCCCAGGATGTAGTGAGTCTGCTGCTCCCTTTCTGTTCCACCTGACTTGGTAATGTCTGCATAGACCACAAGGGCTCCAGGTGGACTTGGGCTTGGGGGGACACTCTTCAACCCACCACCCGTGTCCAGCCCCAGAAATAAAACAGGAGAGTAAGACAAAAGAGAAAAATTAAGAAGATAAAAGTGGACATTAATGAAACAAATCGAAGAAATAGTAGTGGTCAGAAAAACTAAGCTGTAATTCTCAGAGGAGACGAGGAAGTCGACTTCCAGGGAGACGGTGTGCATGAGGGGACGTGACACAGGCGTCTCTCGTGCTGGAGATGGGAAGAACAGAGCAGCACATTTCCAGCAGTTCTGGCAGTGCAGTAGTGGGGCATGAACTCACACTGCTCCCTGTGTCCCCTGGGTCTGACTCCTCTCTTTGGTGCCAGAAATTGATCAGTGGGTCAGCTACCAGGCACCTCCCTCTGGGAAGCCCTCCCAGGCTCCCTTACTGAGGATAGTTTAATATCAGAGGATCCCTAACTCTTTCTTTTTTCCTTTGTTCTATGCTCTGGGTGAGACATAGCCTACAGAAGACTCTGGAGGAATGATCAGAGGCCTGCGTTTCTCTTCAAACCTGTTGCTGACTGGTTGGGTGCCCTCTGGACAAGACCTTTACCCTCTCTGGTACTCAGTCCCCTGGCCTTAGATGAGTAGACTTACTCCTGGCATTTGGGGAATGCTGAGCCTCAGAGGGACTCATGCTTCCTTCTCCAGAGCTGGTGACCACTGGCCTTTCCTCTGGAGACTTCGGTCTTCAGATCCCATGTCCACCTCCTGTGGACTGGACAGAGATCACAGTGGGGCCATCTTGGGGTTGTTCATTGAACTGTTCCTGGGAGGCAGTCCAGAAAAGCTGTTCTTATTGGCCTGTGTGGGATAGACAGCTTTGTGGACACCCACTTACAGAAGTGGCTATCCCTCCCCCAGTGTGTGAGCCTAGTATGGAGAAGGGACCTTTGAAGTACCCTTTCTGTGGGAGAGAGTAAGCTGTGTCTGCTGGGGTGGGGAGGTATCCTACTGTCCTGGGTATGGGATTCTCTCAAGAGAATTGACTCATTTCCAGAAAATCTCTTTGGGTTCCACCCCCACCCAAATACTTTCTTTTCTCAGGCTGGAGTCTCTGTCTCCTCCCTGGTGTAGGAAAAGTATAGTCAGGAAGGCGAGAAGCTTCATTCCCAGCATCCACTGGGCCCTGGGGACAGCATGGGGACAATCCCCAGGCTAAGTTCCTTGCTTTAGGAGCAAATTGTGGCCTCAGAGATTTCTGGAATCCCTGTTCCCACACTGTTACTATGCAGATTGGAGTGCCCTTCTTGACCTGGTGACCTGGACTGTCCCACGGATTCAGACAACTAGGCAGTGTGAAAACAGAAGACAGGAAGGAGATCTGAGAACTGAGAGGTTTTCCTGGAACCCCACCAGGGTGGGGATGCCAGCCAGGAATCACTGGGGAGCTAGAGCCGGGGAGTCCTCCTGCCCAGCCAGAGGAGGGGCCCCACTCCCACCTCTCTGAGTAGCCTCCTGGAGCGCTTTTGCGCTTTGGGCCACCTGTGTCCTGCCCTGTCTGACTGTGTACGTCTTGGACTAGGAAATCACTCTTGTCAGGACAGGTGATGCCAGCCAAGTGAGACAGATGCAGCTGCCTACAGGGACTACAGGTGGGGCTGGGGTCGCCTCAGGACCCATGTGACCCGTGCCTGCTCCCACCTGTAAAGGAGCTTCTGAGGCTTAGATGCTGAAGTTCTGGGTGCTTCAGACAGTTGTTGACTGTGAGCCTTCAGAGCTGCTGTGTCCAAAGCCATTGACGCCATGAGCTCTGACCCAGGTACTTTGCCTCCTTATGTTCCCTTTAGCCTAAGAGGGACCACCCTGAAATCCTGTCCTCCAGCTGCACCCCTCCCTGTGTCTGTCCTTTTTGTGAGACAAGACATTGTGCTTTACACAGCACCACCAATGGCTTGGCCCATAACTGACCTGTTACTGACCCTTGAGGGCTCTTTGGGGGCCTCCTTTGCTCCCTTAACTGTAGCAGCACCCCCTTCCCATCCATCTGCTTTGGACTAGCAAGCAGCTCATCAGAAGGAGGAACTGAGTAGCTGTGGCCTGACAGTTTGCATAACAGTAGGACACACAGCTGCAGCCCCCATCTTCTTACTCTGAGGTGGTGCCCACAGCATAGCTGCCCATCTCTGTGATGGGCAGGTGTCCCAGCCAGGTGGGTAAAGTGCGTGTGGCACAAATCTTTTGAGCTAAGTGCTTTGCATGTGGGAGGGCAAGCAGAAGCTTTATTGGAGGTGGCGCTGTACTGAGCTTTGAAGTGTATCAGGGAGTTCACCAGGCACACTGCTTGGAGCCTGGCATTAGGAAAGGAAACCCCACAGGGGCGGAATGATTACTCAGCTGCCAGGGGAGCAAGGCATGAACAGGGTGTGGAGTGGGAGATGCCAGATACACAGGCATGTGTGACTCCCGCGCCCAGTCCAGATCAGTGGGCAGAGCAGGACTGTCACAGCTGGGCAGGAGATGGGCTGAGGGTCTAGGGCTCCTTTCTGGCCTGAGGATGTTAAGAATGGAGGCGATGGTCATACAACCTTGTGAGTATACTTAACAATGGCACTGTGTTGAATACTTTAGTATGATCAATGTTTATCTGTGTATGATGGTGCACACCTGTAATCCTAGCACTCTGGGAGGCTAAGGCAGGGAGATTGCAAGTTTAAGCCTGCCCTGGGAAAATTAGCCAGACCCTGTTTCAAATAAAAAATAAAAGGAGGGTTGGGGATGTACTTTAATGTGAAGGTCTTGGATTCTGTCCCCCACCCTGAAAGATTAATGGTTAATTTTAAGTCATATGAATTTTACCTTAGTTAAGGAAAAAAATCCCAGGGGCTGGGGAGATGGCTCAGTGGAATAAGCACTTCCCCGGCAAGCACAAGGGCCTGAGTTCAATCCCTGCTTTCCCATTTGCTTGCTCAAACAGACCTTTCTACAGGTATCCTGGCTTATCTGGGAAGTGTAGGTTTTTTGGGAAGTGCAGGCTTTTTTTTTTTTTTTTTTTTTTTCAGAACTGGTGACTGAACTCAGGCCCTTGTGCTTACCAGGCAAGCACTTATTCTACTGAGCCATCTCCCAGGCTAAAGTCTAGGTTTATGTGTGAGGCTTTTTCTTTCCCTTTCTTTCACTCTTCCTTCCTCTCTTCCTTTCCTTCCTTCTTTGTTCCCTCCCTCCCACTCAAGGCCTTCACACTGAGCTACATCCCTAGATTTTTGAAAAATTTTTTGCGCTGAGACAGGATCTTGCTAAGCTGCCCGGGTTAGACTTCATTTTGTGACCTTCCTGCCTCAGCCTCCTAACAGTGCTGGAATTAAAGTGTGTGTCACCATATCTGGCTTGTGTGAAGTTTTCATTCTGTTAGATGAGGGCTTTCATGTTTGGCTTTCACCCCGGGAGGCCCTCCTCACCACACTAGCTGCTGTGCCTCCTTGGCATTCCCAGGATGCAGTACGAACTTCCTACCAGTGGTGTGGGCTCCAGGAACGGATTCACACGCTACATGTCCTTCAGGGGCTGCAGAGCCTCTGCGCTGGCGCAGTCCTCACCTCTCTCACATCTGTTCCATGATCCAGTGCTCACTGATACCTCTGTTACATGGAATTGTTGCTGAAAGTGAAGGCCCAAGTAGAATAAACACTTCCCTGGCAAGCGCAAGGGCCTGAGTTCAATCCCCGGTTCCGGGAGAAAAAAGAAAAAAAAAAAAGAAGTAGTAAAAGTGAAGGCCCAGCTCCTGCCTATTCACTTGCCATGCAGCTGACATTCCTGGTTGTCATCCTTGGTTTATGTACGGATGGCAGATGCTGAAATTCCCAGTGTTGAATGAAAGAACATAAGCATATCGTGGCGTATTCCTGAAGGCAGAGTCATTGCCTCTCTGTCATCTCTGGTGACTGGAAACAGGATTTGTGGCTCAAGGATGTGTTTGAGAGTGTGATGTGGCTTGTTGTCATGGTAACAGAAGAGTGCAGTGGTTGCCTGGCTGAAGGCCTGCGGCTGTACCCCAGTGTGGCCTGTGACATGAGACAGAACTTGAAGTGCACAAGGTGCGGGTGTGATGGGTTTGAGGGACAGCACCACCCAGATGGCTGGATGTGTCAGCCCAGCACATGGCAGCCTGTGCATCAAGGCTGCGTGGGGCCTGGGAACCTAATATTTTCTGTTGGAGGAGACCTGCTTTGGAGTCCTGGCCAGTCGGTGTCTTCCTGGATTTTGTCCTAATCTGCACATCCTAATCTGCAATGTCCCTGTCACTGGGTTGGAATCCATTTCCATTTCCAGTGTGGACTAGGCATGGAGACCCTTGGGTTGGGTTTGTGCCCTGCATGCCTAGGAAGGGTGCAGTAGGGACAGCCATCTGCTCCCTTCATGCTTGGCACAGGGCTGCTGGGCATCATGTTGGGTGGAATCCTTGGGCCCTAGCCCTCACTATCAGGAGCCTACCTTTAGGGACGCAGCAGGCGGAGATCATCGTTCCTGGGATTGTTTTTATTTTGATGTTCTTAGTGGTATTTACATCTGCGCAGTGGCAAACTGATGTTTTTCTGTTTTTAAATTGAAAAAAAATCTTTTATTTACTTGTTGCAGGGTCTCACAACTCAGCTTAGACTCATAGTGATCCTCCTGTTTCAGCCTGCCCAATGCTGTGATTACAGGCATGTGCAACCATGCCTGGTTTCAGTGGCCTGGGGTTCCCAGGCCAGTATGGCATGCAGTACCAGGGATCAAACCCAGGTCCTTGCATTTTCCAGATGGGAGCTTAGACTGCAGAACTATCTCCCCAGCCCTAAACTGATGTTTTATTTGTGTGAGTATTATAAGCTCTGAGTCTTTGCTCCTCAGCACTTTTTTTTTTTTTTTGGCGGCCAGGGTGGGAACTGGGGGTTGAATCCAGACCCTTGCTCTTTCCAGGGAAGCGCTTATTCTATGGAGCCATCTCCCCAGCCCATTGCATTTTAAAAAGTGGTTTCTCTTTCAACTCTTTTGTATAAACAGGCTCCCCCTTCTACTTCTCTTCCTTCTTTTTGTTGCATATTTGTAATCAAAATGTGAATCTAAAGTAAAAGAGAAGGAAAAGCCAGTTTCCTGAGTTACTCTGTGACTTCTAAAATGGCACTTTCAGCCTGACATGGTGGTCCCCCCTGTCGTCCCAGCAGTCTGGGAGTCTGAGGCAGGAGAATGGCAAGTATAAGCCCAGCCTGGGCAAATTAGTGACTTAAGGAGACCCTGTCTCAAAATAAAAATAAAAAAAAACCCTAAAAGAAACATTGTTTTTTTTTTTGAAAGGGCTAGGAATGTATTTCATTACAAAGGTCCTAGGTTCAAAACCCAGTTCCACACATGCACAGAAAGATACTTTAAACATTTTTGAGCATATTGTTCATTTGTTTATTAAACATCTACTATGTTTAGGCATTGTTTCTTTTATTTTTTTGGCAGTACCATGGATCAAACTCAGGATCTTGCACTTGCCAGGCAGGTGCTTATGCTGCTGAGCTATGTCCTTGGCCTAGGCACTGTCTCAGGTACCAGACATTGTGCAGTGTGTGATGCTCTTTCCTAGAAGGGAAGCAGTGCCAGATCATAGAGCAACTGGGTCCAGGGAGGTTGGAAAGGGCAGGGAGAGGGGCAAGGCTTCCAGTATACTCCCCTCCTCCTCCCACTTCTCCTCCTTTTCCTTTTCCCATTTCTCCTCCTCCGAGGGGTGGGAGGGTGTCATGAGCCCTGGAGACGCTGGGGAGGAGTGGTTCTGGCAGAGGAGTCTTGGTAGAGTAGGAGCAGGGCAGAACCAGCGTGGAGGGTGCGGTGGAGGGGACCTGCGAGGATGCAGGGGAGCAGCCACACTATGCATCTGGTGTTCTTTCTGGCAGCATGCATTCAGCTGGGCAGTGCTGTGTGTCCTCTGCCTGCGTGGCCCTGCACCTGCTTGTTCATTGGTTCCCCGTCTCTGTGCGCCTCCACACTCTCCCAGGGTCATTGGCTTTCCACCAGTAGTCCAGTTCTTGGTGTTTTCTGAGTGCAGCCCAGTCAGGAATGGATTATACCTGTGTCTGAAAATGTCCTGCAGTAGCCTCCTTTGAAGGCTGTTTCTGCTGGGGGTGGAGCTTGAGGTTGGCTCTTGCTTGCTGCTGTCATCCTCAGCACCTCCGACAGCAGCCCTTCTGCCCTCTGGCTGCCCTGCGCCTGCTCAGAGGCCGGCGTCAGGTCACGAGCTCCTTGGAAGGCTGTATGCCTTTGTTCTCAGGCTGCCTTTAGGATTCTCTGTCTTATGTGCCTTTAGTGGAGTCTGAGGCGTGGGATTTTGTGTGTCTCTTGAGTCTGTGGCCTGACTGATGTCTTTTATTAGCTCAGGAAAATTTTTAATCATAATCTCATTAAACATCTCTTTTGGCATTTTTTCCCCCTTTCCATCTGGAATTCGAATTCCATGCAATTTAGAGCGTTTTACCATACCCCGTGTCTTCTTTTGCATTTTCCTATATTTGCTTTCCTCTTGTGTCTTTGTATTCTGGTCTAGATATTTCCTTCTAATTTATTTTCCAGGTTATTAATTTTGTCACCTGTGTTTCTAATCTGCTGCTAAACCCATCCACTGAGTTGATAGTTCCAGTTGTTATGTTTATGTTTTTTGGATCTAGAATTTCCATTTGGCTTCAAAAAAAATTTTTTTTTTCTCTTTTACCTGTGTGCCAACATTCTCGGTCTCATCTTTGATTTCCTCGAATAAACTGAGCACAGCTGTTTTGCAGTCCCAATCCAGTGATTCTGTGGTGTAGCTCCCTGGCAGGGGGGTCTCTGTGTATTGTTCATTCTTTCTCTTAATTTTTGGTTACATGATCTTGTTTCTTCTTAGGGGAATAATTTTGGATAGAATACCTGACACTGCACATGAAAAATTAGATTTGACAGTGTCTTCCGTTTGAGAGACTCCCTGGCTCACTGTGGGGTCTTCGTGATCCCAGGCCACTAGGTTGGAGGGGGCCCAGGTGGTGTGAGGCCCGAGCTCCACGTGCACCTGGCTCACTTCAGTCGCTCTGACTGCTGGGAACTGCACAAAGTCTCCGGGGTTTACAAGGGCTTCCCTTCCCAGGCAAGCCCTGGATTCTGGATTATTTTTGTTGTTTCCCTGTTCTGCGTCTGCCGAAACCTACTTGCAGGAAGACATGGCCCCAGCACTGTGGTGTTCTCCTCCCTGGGTGCTATGCCTCCATCCCCACAGCAGTGCAGTTACCATGGTAGCCCAAGCTCTCTGATACCTCCAAAAAAGACATTTGTCATATTTGGTCAATGTTTTTTAGTTTTTTATTTATTTATTTTTAATGTTTTCTAGTTGATCTAACCAGAAAAGTTAATCTCAGTAACAAAGTCTGCCCTTACCAAGAGTAAAACTATGATTTATGCTGTTAATAAAATCTCTAATGTCAAGAATTAGCATAGATGAAAGGTGAAGGTGGTGTGGACTAGGGCAGTAAGAAATAATGTATCTAAAATCTTAAATCTTTATGCATCATCATTTGACTTTTTTTTTCTTCTTGTTTTGTATTTTTTAGGGAAGGGTCTACAGGGTCTTCAGGGTCTCAAATCTAGATTGGACTCATAGTGATCCACCTGTTTACAGCCTCCCAAGAGCTGGGATTACAGGTGCAGGCCATCACGCCCAGTCTCAATCGCTGCCTCAGTCCCTCCTCCCCGAGACAGGGCTGGCACCACAGACTCGGGGATCAAACCCCTGGCCCCTATGCCTGCTTGCAGGCCGTCATTTGACTTTGGACAATACTGGATATGCCCTTTTCCCATGTCTTTCCAGGATAGTTTCATTATTTGTAAGTCTTTCATTGTTTTCCTACCAAAATTCTAAATTTAAATTTTAAAAAATCCTTTATGTATTTATTTGGCACGAGGTCTCACTACGCAGCTCAGGCTCCTAGTGATCCTCCTGCCTCAGCCTCCCCAGCACTGGGATTACAGGCGTGCACTGCCACCATGCCTGGCTTTGGTGGCCAGATCAGCTCACCTGAGGGCGAGGCCTGTGAGGCTTGTGGTGTAGGGGTTTGAACTTGGGTCCTTCAGCTTGCCAGAGAGGTGCTTAGATGGCTGAGCTATCTCCCCAGCCCCAAAATTCTAAATTTTAAATAATGTACTAGCCCCTGTTCCATAATTTCATTAATTGTCCATTCTGATAGCATATATATTTTTTCAAAAACAATGAAATCTGTGATGGTCCTTTTCTTATCTTATGGTGCTGAAGATTGAACCCAGCACCAATGCACAGAACTGAATCTCAAGCCCCTTTTTATCTTTTATTATGAGACAGGTCCTCAAAACTAGTCATGTAGTTGCTCAGGCTGGGCTTGAACTTGCGGTCCTTCTGCCTCTGCCTTCCAGAGTGCTGGCATGACAGGCATGTGCCACCATGTCCTGCTGACAAGTCTCTTATTCCTGAGAATATTTCCCCTTTGTCTTATCATCTGGAATTTCTGATGATCATACATCAAACCTCTCAGGTTGTAATTGGCAGATTTGTTTTCCTGTGTGATTTCCTTGTCTTTTTGTTCCCTTTCTTGGATAGTTCTATGATTTAGTTTTTTACTGTTTTATATATTTTTATGTAATACAGATTATGTAAATTAGATAGATCCTGGTCCTTAGTTTTGCTTTTAAAGGAAGCTCCCATTTTCGTGATGTCCTATTAATGTACAGTGGATGCGATAGTTTTTAAAAATCTCTCCGAATAGGATATATTCCCACTTTCAGGGACAGGCCTGATAGCTCACTGGACTAAAGCACAGTGCTGGGGTTTGATTCCTGGTGTGCTATGCCAGGCCCCACCCTTGGGGCACACTAAATATATAATATATATATATATTTTTTTTTTTTCGTTGTTTATTTTTATTTTTGCTCTTTTCTTTCCTTTATTTTTCTTCTCTTTTGAGTCAGGGTCTAGCCATGTAATTCAGACTGAACTAACTGTACGGCCCAGCCTGGCCTCAAACTCACTGTGATCCTCTTGCTTCAACCTCTTTTTGGCTGGGATTACAGGCAGGTGGCACCATGCCTGGCTCATTTTTATTTTTATTTTTCATGCAGAATATTTTCCTCAGTGTCAAGTAATCTTATGTTTTACACTTAAGAATTAATCAGCCATTTTATTTAGATACTTACTAGGATTTTTATAAAAAGCGCACTTCAAGGGGCAGGCCTGATAGCTCAGTGGACTAAAGTGCCTGCTTAGGCAAAGCACAGCGCTGGGGTTCGATTCCTGGTGTGCTGTGCCAGGCCCCGCCCTGGGGGCACACTGAGACAGTGGTGGAGACTGGGCATGGTATTGCACGCCTCTAATCCCAGCACTTGGGAAGCTGAAAATAGGAGGATCACTACGAGTCTGACTATGTAGTGAGACCCTGTAGACCCTGTCCTAAAATACAGAAAAACAAACGCACACACAAAAACTTTAAATATACATAAAATCAAGAAGTTTCAAAACTGACTGAATGAGAGATTCAGGGAGGAGAGAGAGTGCTTGGGAAGAGGGTAGAAAAAAAGAATGAAGACGTGTTGCATTCAGGTACCAACCCTTCATGATGTATGTAGTCACTGCGCGCTGCAAGCACGTGCTGACAGAAATAAAAAACCGAAAAGGAATAAATGTGGCTCATTAGAGTGATGGCGGGGATTGCTCTGCCCACCTGTGCATGGGGTGCTTTCTTAGTTCGTGGTGCTGGGAAGTGGACCCAGGGACTACTCACTCATGGTGGGTGAGTGGTTGTGTCTCACCAGGGCCATCTTTTAGCGATGCAGATTGAAGTATTTAAAATGACATGATGCAGTATCTGGGTTTTTTTCAATTCTATACATGCAAAGAGAATGGAGTGAGATGCAGCAGCATCTTGACAACAGGTGTTGCAAGGGGGGCATTTGGTGATTCATTATATTCTCTCCACTTTTGGATCTTCTTGAAATTTTCCATAAGGAAAAGGGGAGGGAGCCGGGTGGGACAGGCCTAGCTCTGGCCTCCTGCCCCAGGGTCCCTTCCAGCCAGCTACCATTCCACCCACAGGTCAGGGTGACTTGCTCATCTCCTGGAGCCAGGAGAACCCACGTCTGCGCGCCGAAACCCAGGCCTGAATCTGCTTCCAGGAATCTCTTGGAATTGGTTGATGGCATCCCTCTCTCTTTGTTGTAGATTTATGTATGCACATATTTTAGTGTTACTATCCTTGTAGTGGAGTGTCTGGGGGGAGGAGACATGCCATCTTCCTGCCATCTTCTTTTTGGAAGTTCCATAAAGATATTTTTAAACAACTGCAAAGCGATTGCGTTGAACATTACCCTTGCTGGCATCTTTCCTGGTTGAGAATCAGGATCCAGCAGGTATAAGAGGTGGCAGTGACAGGCAGGTCCCTCACTGTGACTCACGCAGTGTCTGCTGCATGGTGTGAGCCTGGGAGAAGTGGTGTAGCCCCTCTCACCTCAACCCTGGGGCCTGGGCCTTGAGCTTGATGCATGGCTGTGATTGAGAGCACCTTTGGACAGTTGGTGGCCCAGAAGTTCCCTTCCAGGCTTGCTCTTCTAGGTGTGTCCATATCCACAGGGTGAAGGGCCAGCTGTGTTTTGTGGAAACTCCCACCATATCCTCATCTAACAGGTCCAGGATGCAGGCTGTCACTGACAGGTTCTCCAAATGTCGTGGTGCACAACTTCATCATGCTTCCCAGAACGACAACCCACTTAAACTGTAGGAATTGCAGACTCCTGGAGCTCTCCCTGTAGTCTTTGTAGACCCCAGCCCATGCTGTGGGACTAAATGTGGAAACTGAGCTGGGAGTTAAAGGTGGGAGGGTCTCTGTAGGCAGTGAAGTCACACTCTTGTGGATGGTAGGGGCATCCCCCTCCCAACCTAGGGCAGTGATGTTACCCGCGTGCTCACGGCAGGGATGTCTCCTTCGTATCGAGGACAGGGGCACTGCTCTCCTGACCCACTGGACCTGGGAACTCGTGGCAGAGTGAGACATCCACCCTCGTGTGAGGAATGGTTCTGAGGCATAGTGTAGAGGGGAAGGCTCTGGCTGGGGATCCTGGGAACCTGAGGACATGGGGATAGGGCGGGGATGCTGATGAGGGACCCCAGGCTTCACTGGGTAGCTCGTGAATGTGGTAGGTCGCCTAGGGACTTGTGCTGGCTGTCACTCTGCATGTCTTCCTGTAGGAAAAAGGCTCAGGGTGACTGGCTCCCTCAGCTGAACCTCCCTGAAAGTTGGGGATGGTGCTCATTCCCCTAGGCAGGGTGGAGCTCCTGTAGAAGGGGTGGGATAGGCCTTCATTACCTGACCTTGGGCAGCAACCAGGTCTTTCATGGTCTTTTCCCTGTGTTTCCACTCCTATGTCCCTTAAGGACTCTGGTTGAATTTAGAGCCACTCAGATCCTTTGTGACCCCCTCTGCATCCTTGCCTTGGTCCCATCTGTGGAGACCTTCTGACAGCTAGCACAAGTCCTTGCTTCTAGACAAGGCCTGTTGGGGTTCCAGGCACTCCATGATCTTGGGGGTACTGTCCACATGTGATGTTGGGTGACTAGAGTTTTAAAGGGGTGGTTGAAGGCTTCACCGAGCACAGACCTGAAGATGGTGAGTGGGGAGCTGCCACGTGGGGATCCAGAGGGAGGGGCGTGCCACCTGTCAGAACAGCAAGTGCAAAGGCCCCGAGACAGGACCAGGAACAGCTGGTGTGGTTGGAGCTGCATGGGGTACCCACAGGCGTCCCAAGTATCTTCTGTGAGCTGGGCACCGGGGAACAGGAAAACCCCTTGTGGTGGCATCAGATCCCAAGGAGATGACATCAGGCACTAGGACCGACATCAGATGATAGGACCTACCCAACAAACCCAGAAATAAGTGCTCATTAACCTGAGAATTGCCTGAAAGCAGCCTGCTGGGTGGGTGTTCTGGCAGAGTGGTGCAGTGAGGAGCTGGTGGCCCTTGAAGCCCAGGGCAGAAGGAGGAGGAGCCAGCAGGTGTGCTGGTGACCAGGAGTTTGTGCAGTGTGCTGGGTCCCTTGCCTTGCCCTGGCCCTGGAGGCTTCTGCTTCGGGCTTGGCTGTGCCCTGATGGCCAGTGACTCATCTCTTCCCATTCCCTTCTCTCGATACAGGAAGAAAACCGGCAGATTCTGGCCCGGCAGAAGTCAAACTCACAGTCCGACTCCCATGATGAAGAGGTGTCCCCAACCCCTCCAAACCCTGTGGTCAAGGCTCGGCGCCGGCGAGGGGGTGTGAGCGCTGAGGTCTACACAGAGGAGGATGCAGTCTCCTATGTTAGAAAGGTAAGGACCTGGCGGGATCCACCCGTCAGAACCCTGGTGTGCGTAGGGGCCCCTGTCACTCTTTGGGCCTCCGTTTCCCTTCAGGTCAGACAGATTGGAGCCATGTGGGGTGGGAGACATGGTCACCAGAGGGCTAGGAGTCACCATTATCTCTGAGTTGAGCGTGTGTTTATGGGAGGGCATGCATATGTGTGTGTGTGTGTGTGTGTGTGTGTGTGTGTGTGTGTGTATTGGTGTATTGTTTATATGTGCTGTGGGTATCTGCAACCACACAAGGTTTTAGATTCTAGTAGGCTCAGGCAGGGGACAGGTTAACCATCTAACCCTAGGGTCTGGTGGATATGGTTCTTACCTGCTGGAGGCTCTCTGGTCTCCCAAGGGCCTTAATCCTGGCAGATCCAGGTCCATAAATGCACCTCCTAGCACTTTGTTTCCCCAGCTTCCACACAGGTGGTTAAGGGAACAGTTAGGCCATACCCCCATCCTGATCACATTAAGCACCTTCACAGTACTGTGTCACCATCAGTACCACCCACTCTGTACCCTTTTTTCACTCCCCCTGCCCGTTCCCAGCACTTTTATGCTCAGATGATAAAACTGAAAGTATGACTTAGACTTCATTAGGGTACTTCACCTCCAGAGTGTCCTTCCCCACAGCCCTGCCCTGTGAACATAAGGGAAACCTCCTCAAGCAAGAGCCACTGCAGCATGTGACCAGCACACTGTACAGACATCAAAAAATAAGCCACTGAAAGTCAGGGAAGGCTGAAAAGTGTCCCAAGCCAGAGGAGAGACAGGACTGCTAGTTGTGACTAGACAGGGTACTGGGCCAGGGCAAGGCCCCTGAGGAAACTGGGAGATCAGAGTAGGGGATCAGCTGCTGGGTGGATGGGCACCGTGTCGGAGGAAGGAAGTCTTTATAGCTCCTGAAACGGAAACTTCTAAAGAAGCCTGCTAGGGTTGGAGTGGCATTTCAGGGTCTTCCTCATGGGGTCATCATGGGAATGTTTTGCCACAGCCACCACAGCAGAATCCTCTTGGGTATAGCCTGATAGCTTCATGTTTAGATTGCAGAGTACCCTGGGGAAGTGGGATGCTTCTGTTTGTCTATCACTTAGAGACCTCAAGTTAGAGCTCTGGATTTAAGACTCCCTCCAGGCCCACCCACTGACCCAGCTCAGCTCACTGACCCAGCCCTTCCTGGGGAGCCTGGTCCACCCTGTTGGTCCCCGCCCACCCTGACCCCTTTTCTGTTTTTGCCTCTTCCTCACTTTGTCCCATCCCCATGGGTGTGGTCCTAAGCACCACATGCCCATCTTTTATGAGCTTTCAATTTTTAAACAGCTGCTAATTACTTCTTTTAAAAGTTAGTAAAATAAATAAATCAAGAAAAGACAATAAGCCCAAGACCTGCCTGTCTTCTAGACCTTCTGGTTAGCTCGGAAGCCTAGTCAACAACCATCCGAGATTCTAGACAGTGCCCACACTGCCTCTTGCTCATACTGGATTCCTCTTCTTTTATTTTAAAAATGAAAACAATCCTAAAGTACACATAAAGGATGCCTGTTCAGCATCACTGATACTAGTACCCTTTCTATGTGCAATCTGATTTTTCTTGGCTCCCACAGGTCATTCCCAAGGACTATAAGACCATGACTGCCCTGGCCAAGGCCATTTCCAAGAATGTGCTGTTTGCCCACCTGGATGACAATGAGAGAAGGTAGGATGGCCCAGTGTGGGATCCCCTGGGTCTGCGCAGCACTGTGCCCCTCCCAGGCTCCAGGACCAATCACAAGACCAAGTTACAGGGAAGCAGGGCTTCAGGAGAGGTGCGTCACTACTTCCTGGAGCTGGGGACTCACGGGGCAGGGCACCTGCAGAAGGTCTGGGCTGTGTGTACCCCTGTCCTGTTCAAGACAGACAGCCCAGCCTCTGCCTCCCTCCTATGCTTAGTGTGGATCCAGAGCTTCCCACATCCTGAGCCTCCCTGCCGTGCCTCCTTTTGCTCTGATCACATGGGCTGAATGTTCTGGCGTCTTCCTCCCGCTGTCACATGGAGCAATGCTGCTCCACAGAGCGTGTCGCTGCTCCTGCCTGCTCAGGGGCCTGGGCCAGGGGTAGGGATCTTGAGTGTCCACCAGCAGGCAAGAGGTTGGTTATTTCTGGGAAAAGAGACCTGAGGGCTGGAAAGGACTCATGTGTCCCATCTGGGATGGTGGCATGTCAGTAACTGGAAAGACTAGGAAATAAGGTAGAAAGTACAAGTATTCCCTGTTACCCAAGTCCCAGAGGTAATTCTGGGCATGTTTGAGAGAGGATCCTGGCTCCATATGTCCTCACAAGATGGATCTCATGCTACATTGTCACATTTAGATGCCCTAAATATCTCTGTCAGAGAACACTTTTAGTTCTTTTTTTCCCCCCTATCAATTTATGTGGAGTTGTAGCTCAGCTGCCTTCATATTATATAATTTTTTTTTCATTCCATGCATGGTCATCTGTGAGTTTTTGATTATCTTCATAGGATAAATTCCTCAGTGCAAATCAGGTGTAGTGACACACACCTGTATTCCCAGGACTCTGGGGCTGAAACAGGAAGATTGCATGTTAGAACCCAGCTTGGGCAGCTTGGTGAGACCCTGCCTGAAAATAAAGAATAAAGGCCTGGGTTGTAGTTCAGTGGTAGAGCTCTTGCCTGGACTGTGCAAAGTTCTGCATTCCATCTGCACTACAAGCAAACAAAGAACCATAGTGGGTGTGGGTGTACAAGGCGTTGAAAGGCCATTGGTACCTTTCATGAGGTTCTTACCTAAAAGAGCTGGAGGGGGCAGGCCAGAGGATCTGTTCTTAGGGGAGAACTCCTTACTACCTATCTTGCCCACACTGTCATGGGCCAGGGAGTCTCTCTGGTGCCCAGGTGGAGTGGCAGCTGGTATAGCATATGCAGGGCCATGTGTCAGAGCAGCCCTGGTCACATCTGCCCACAAGGTATCCCGGGAAGGCATCTTGTGGGGGTGGGACTGAGGCCAAGGTAGAAGGACAGCTGGAAACATTGTGTGAGGATGCCCATATGAGTCCCATAGTGCAGCTGAGATGACTTTCTTCACACCCCAAGATATGGGGTGCTCTTATCTTAATTTATGTTCAAGGAGACACGGTGCTGCTTCTCGGGTTACTGGGCAGATCTGAGCTGTTCTGGATGTGGAGGACTTAGGTTCTCCAGCCAGGTCCACTCAACATGGGCCCATTGGTGACTGTCCATCCTGGAGGGCACACAAGCCCTAGTGAGGGGCATGGGGCATGCCCCCCCAAAGACACAGATGAGCTGGTTCCTGGGACCTGGGAGTCTCCTCCTGCAGTACGGTAGGACTTTGCACACGTGGCTAAGTAGAAGTCCTGGGTTCCCTGGTGTGCTCCAAATGCTGCCATGTACTTATGTCCTTCTGAAAGGGAGGTAGAGGGAGCTGTGTGACCACAGAGTCAGACCCATATGTTGTGGTCCTCAGTCAAGGGACTCTTGGAGCCACAAAGGGCTGGGAGAGGGGAGAAGGGGCCATCCACACCTAGATTTCTATCTGGTCCTTCTGACCTTGAACTTCTGGCCTCCAGAATTGTTGAGGGAATAAGCTTTTATTACTTTAACCTTGGTTCATGACACTTGGCTGCAGAAGCCCTGGTGTTCTCATGTCCACCTGGCAGTGATGTCCCCTTGGGAGGTGGCCTGGTCACTAGGGGAAACCAGGTGACTGAAGTGTTGCATCTATGTCTATCCAGTCTTGTCTTGGGCTGTGAGAACTGGGTGACTGAAGTGTTAGCTTTTTTTTTTTTTTTTTTCCATTTATTTTTATTTTATTAAAATACAAATGTCAATCAGACAGTTTCAAGACACCTTAACCATACAGAGTCGATGAATTAATACATTGCAAACTGTTTTCATAACGTTTTGGTATTGTACAAGGTGCATACATGAAATTATATTTACAGGTTTTTTTATAGCTGAATTATATCAAAGATT
>PVKA01031669.1:0-26056 GCA_004027165.1 Ctenomys sociabilis | reverse complement strand
TATGCCCCAGCAGATCCTCCTGTCACCAACGACCGCTGAGAGCTCATCCATTTGCAGATCTTGTGCAGTGCGGCCTTCGCAGTTGTACCATACCGAGTGCCCACATTCCCACATGCCCTTATTCTTGATTCCCTTATTCCTGTATTCCTCTGTTCCTTAGACATCCTGCAATAAACTGAAGAATCTGGGGGAGGGGGGAGGGGATTCCTGTAGTTCACAATAAATATTTGTAAATGTTCCCCCTGCCTGCTGCTTCATTGCCCTTCCGGACAGAGCAGAGAGCTGCCCTCCCGTGGGAGGACTGGAATTCGCTCTCTGCGATGAGCACAAGGCCTGCGCTTCCTGAGGAGGAGGCCTGGGCTGCTTTCCCTCACCCCTGCTGCCCAGGTTTTCCTCAAGGCCACCGACTTTATCTGATTCCGGATCTCATCCTGTTTGTTCACTAATTCACAGGCCTTATTTAAGAATAGCAGTGCCAACACCACCACACGCCCGCTGATCGTACACGTTTGAGCCTGAGGCAGGGCAGACTCAATCACTGGAGCCCACCCGAACTGACGAAGTTGGGGGCAAGCAGAAAGCAGCTGTCATGCTCTTGGGGCACCAGGCTTCTAATGCGTCTCGGTGACTCCGGAAATACCAGCGTTAGGGAGGCTGAGAGAGGAGGGCCAGGAATCCGAGTTCAGCGTGAGTTAGTGCGAGCCGTCGTGGCGTGTGGTGCAGGCCCTGGAGCAGCAGGCCAGTGACAGTGGGTGCGCAGCAGGGCGGGTGCAGCAGGGTGATGCAGGCTCTGAGAGGGCAGGAAGGGAGGGCTGAGGAGCAGCTGCAGCGGGGAAGCGCGTGTCAGCCCCAGGCCCCACCTGGAAGCAGTATCAGCGGTCACCTGTTTCTTTTACCTCCGGATCATAGTTTGCGACTTCTGGGCTCTGCCTTCTCAGGTACCCACAACGGATTCCACTGAGCTATCACAGAATCATCAGAAACAGTTTAAAGCCAAGTATTTTTAAATGATCTCTTTTTGTAAGAACGTATACATACATACCCGAAGTTCCAACACCATAGTGTGCACTTCATTAGTGATTACTTTAGTGAGGAGTTCAGCAGGAAGGTATTGGAACACCCAACTCAACTCAGAGTCCATACGCAGCGTGCAGAATGTCCTTGTTTTGGTCCCTTCTAGTGCGCACTGCAAAGTATCAGCAAGTATCAAGACTTACAGCCCTGCACGCGTATTTATGTATTTATCACGAAATAGATGTGCTTATGCTATTTTTTTGCTTTTCATTGTGTTAGTGATATCTTTTAAGTTGTTGAATATAATGGCATTTTCTTCAAATTGTAATACTCTCTTGCATAAATATAATCACATGTTAAATCCAATTTATGATGAATGGACCTTTGGATAATGCCTGGTTTGGAGTTACCCTAATGAATCTAAGGAGTGCCGGTATAAACATTCTTTCTCACTTGTTTAGTATACAATATGTAGCACTTCGCAGCATTGATTGGTGAAACTGCTGTGGACGTATTGCCCAGCCTGTATCATCGTCTTTCACTATATCTGAAGGTCAATCTAAAATGGATCAAAGAACTTGGCATTAAATCTGAAATTAGAAAACTCCTAGTAAAATATATAGGTGAAGTTTTTCACAACATTGTTTTGACCATGATTTTATTGATATTACACCAAAGTCATAAGCAAAAATAAACCAGGAAACCACAGCTAGCTAAAGGGCCAAAACCACAGTCCTGGAGGAAAGGCAATGCAGGGCAGTGTGCTGGTGGGCAGACTCCAGCAGCCACTGCGCCTCTGATGACGGCTGACTGTACAGCATAGACGAGTGGCTCCCCAGTCTAATACAGAAAAGGGAAAGTAACTCAGGCAAATATGCACGAAAAAGTGAACACTTTTCTAAATATCTAGACATGGAACAGCATCAAAAGCACTGCTTATCACAGAAATAGAAGTTAAATGCAATAGTTTTGTGAGCATCAGCAAAAACATAGAATAGGAGGTCCCATTCTTGCACCCTTAGAGAAAGAGTGATTTAAAAGAGACCTGCAGGGGACAGGGAGATGCCTCAGTGGAACAGGCACTTCACTGGCAAGCACAAGAGCCTGAGTATAATCCCCGGTGCCCCCAAGAAAATAAAAATAAAAATGCATAAATAAAAGCTACCTGTCAGGTGAAATGGCTGAGAAAGAGCTCCAGCATACAAGTGGGACTATTCTTAGGGAAAAAACAAAAAAAACTACTACAAATCAAAGAAAATAATAGAAGGAGTAAAAGTACAACCCATGTGAGAAAATATTTGTAATGTGAGATAATTTATGTAATCTGTTAATATCAAATCATATTAAGAAACTACAAAATTTGAAAGCAAGGAAGAAAAATATCTGATTGAAAACCAGCTAAAAGTTGTGAGCAGATATTTCTCAACAGAAAACATAGAGATTGACATAGGTAAATAAAGAGATGCTCACCAAGCAGACAGCTAATCCTCAAGAAAATGGAAACATCAGCTGAACGAAGACAGAGGTTATTGGTTACAATGTTTGCTATAAAATAGATAATTTTGCCAACTATTTAATAGACATGTCAGAACAAACAGCATCAACCACACACACCTACACCCACACATACAGACACACACACACACACACACACACACACACACACACACCCCTGGCACGAAGTGATTGCTGTGATTCAGGTAAGTAATACAGAAAATCTGATGAAGTGCACAGATCTAAGCAACATTTTGGAAGTAAAATTTACTGAACTGGCTGCTGAACTGCATAGTGCCCCGTGGTGTGTTTGTTACTAGGAAAAAGAGGTAAAGACGATCTCCAGGTTCCCATATCAGAACATGGTAAGTGGAGTAGTTATGAAGATGGAGACATCTGGCTGAAGGCCGCCCAGATAGCTCAGTGGATTAAGGAGCCTGCTTAGGCAGATGCAAGGGCTGGGCTTTGATCTCTGGCCTGCTGTGCTGCCCCCACCCCTAAGGCTCACTAGGAATGAAACTGGGCATAGTGGGGAAGTCTTGTAATTCCATGGATTGGGAGGCTGAAAAACAGGAGGGATCATTACAGGTCCCATCTGTGTAGTTAGCAAATGAACACTCGTGTCCGAAGCTGGGGCATCACATGTGCCACAAGGAGTGTCTGGTGAAGGCACCAAGGTAAAAACATTCAGGCCTTGGTGACCAATGACATCGGTTGGGAAGGACCATAGGAGGTGAGGAGGGACGACTGAGCTCGGGGCTTACTGAGGTGCACATGCTACTTCAGGTCTGTGTCCAGTTGTTTCAGTACACGATCATAGGCACCGTGGCCGCACTGATTTCCTTGCTGCAATGTCAAAGATCAACTGACTGTGCTCGTGTTTGTCTACCGGTTGTGCTAATTTATTTCTCTATTTCTTCAGCAGCTGTACTGTCTTGAATAGTGTAGGTTTCTTGTGGGAGTTTAAGATCATTAGCGTAGTGCTTCCTTTGTTTTTTTCCTTCAATTTTACATTGAATTTCTAGTCTGTTTATTAATAACCTGTCTCAGTTACTGTTCTCTCATTGCTGGGACAAATACCCAACACCCAAAACAAAGGAACGAATGGTTCATTTAGCTCATAGTTACTGGAAGTTTCAGTCCATAATTAGCTGGCTCCAAGGCAGAGTGGCCCATGGCAGACAGCAACAGTTCACGGTGGCAGAGGAGCCACAATGGCTACAGAGAGAAAGTCTGTCTCTATCTCTTTTATAATGCGTTTATGCTATCCATCTCAGGCTAGAGGAAGTACTCACAACCCCATAATCCCAGCCATGGATCATGCATAATCCCAGTGGATCATGAGCTAATCACAAATTCTAAATTTTATTTATTTGTTTATTTTTCTGGTGGTACCAGAGATCAAACTCAGGACCTTGCACTTGCCAGGCAGTCCCTGACTGCACTGAGCTATTTTCTTGGCCTTCTTTTTTTTAAAAAATATTTATTTATTTTATCATTATTTAATCTGAAATTCTAGGAGTCCCCAACCCAAGGCTGCATGTGTTTTTGGTGTACAATTAGGAAAAACAGGAACATTCTGCCCCTCGACCCCAAAGCCTCATGCACATCCCCTTGTGCAAAAAGCACTTTAGTCCATCTCTGAGAATTGCCAAAGTCCCCACAGTTTCAGCGTTGCTGAAAAGTCCAAGTCTTGAGTCTCCTCCAAGATCCAAGGCAGACTTTTAGCTGTGAGCTCCTGCACAAAAGAAAAGTTAAATGCTTCCAACCTTCAGTGGCACAAAAAAAATATTGCAAAAGTTGCAAACAACAGGGATCAGCATAAGTCCAAAATTCAGCAGGGCAAACATTAAACCCTGTAGTTCCATGTGGAATGTGCGAAGCAATCTGTGTCCAATTGTGAACCCCATGTGGTTGCCCCACAAAGCACTTTTGTCAAGCAAGGGCTGATTCCCCTGAGCCATCTCCTTGTCCCCCCCACAGCACTTTTGGTGGAAGCTCCCATGTGTTCTTTCTTAGGGCAGCTTTGCTCCCTCCTTGCAGTTTCTCTTAGATGATCCGTGCTCCTGGCTTTTGCACACTTCTGGGGTTTCCAGGAAATAGGCTTCTGACTCTGCTTCACACACTTCTCTCTCGGGGCAGACTGCCTACTTCTGAAATCTGGGTGGGAGCCACAGCAATGACCCCTCTCTTGGTATCAAATTCTAGCTCAGTTACTCTTCTCCTACTGCTGAGACAAATATCTAACACCCAAAATGAAGGAAGGAAAGGTTTGTTTACAAGCTCACAGTTTTGGGAGGTTTCAATCCATCCTCAACCAGCTCCAAGGCAGAGTGGAACAGGGCAGAGAGCATCCACTCATGGAGACAGCAAAGATCAGGCAGAAATGGGGCAGTAGCATCAACAGTGGCAAAGGAGAGTCTGTCTCTGTCTCTCTCATTTTACTTTCTAGTTCTTTGTCCCAGGTGGAAGAACTACACACAGGTAGTCTCAGCCTTGGATCTACCATAATCCAATGGATCATGACTTAATCTCAAACTCTCAAAGTCCCCACCCTATGACAGCATGAGGCTTTGTGGGGGACAACTGGAGACAATTTATAACACCTACAATATTCAGAGCCCTGTATGTGCATTTTTATTCAATTTTAATTATTATTTATTTTCACCTTTAATTTCATTTGTGACCTAATGATTGGTCATGTGTTTTTGTTGTATTTTTAATTTCTGTATGTTTAATGAATTTGCACTGCTTCTTTTGTCCATTTTTCAGTTTCAGATAATTCAATTGGGATAATTTCAACTCCTTTGCATTTCCTTAAGCATCCTCTATGTGGCACTGTGCAGTCTATTCTGGAGAACATTCTTTGTGCAGATTTGAAGACTGCTTTCTGACATTGTTGGGTGTCACACTGTTTATAGGTCTACTAAGTTCATGTGTTTACAATTTTTATTTTTGTTCTGTTATTTCCTTGTTGATTTTTTGCTTGGTTGATCAGTCTGTTCAACGAGGTGCCAATGTCCCCGTGAGGAATTATCTTATCGCTTATTTGATATTTTATATCTGATAAAATTTGTCTTATGTAACTTAGTCCTCCTAAATTGGGTGTTCCTAAACTAGGGACGTTCTTTCTTTCTTTGTGGTGGTGCCAGGGAGCAAACTCAGGACCTTGTGCTTGCCAGGAGCACTTATTCCTCTGAGCTACCTTGGGTACATATACTTTTATATTGTTTGTCCTTGGGTACATATACTTTTATATTGCTATCTCTTTCTCTTACAGTTTTTACCTAACAAGTATGTAGTGACCTTCTTTTCTCTTAATCACTCCCTTTTTTCCTTTTTTCTTAATCCTTCTTGGTCTGAAGTTGATATTATCATCAACTAGAATAGCTCCCTTTGCTTTATTCTAGGTTCCTGTCATGTGGAGTACTGTTTCCCATCGTTTGATTTACAGTCCGCTAATTTCCTTTGAATTCAATATGTTTCTTGTACACAGACTACTGTTAAACTGTGCTTCTTGATCAACTCGACTTGTCTGCTTCTATTGATTGGTGAATTGAGGCCATTTTCTTTAATGGCTATAATCAATACATATTGGCTTCTCTTTGTCCTGTTATTTTCCTACAGTAGGATCCCTAATTTTGCCCTATGTTTAAATGAATGCTCTCTAGGGTAGTTCTTTTCTGTGGTTGTTCTTGACATTTTCATTTTTTTTGTCGCCTCTTTTTAGAGTACCTGTCATTATTCTCTTTAGGGTTGCCGTGGTGGTCACGAATTTCTCAAGTTGCTCTTTTTCATGGAAGGATCTTCCTCTTTATTAAACTTGATAGGTGGTTTTAGGGTATGTCAGTGTGAGTTGGATCTTGTGTGTTTTTCAGGACCTGAAATATTTCATTCCAAGCTCTTCTTGATTTGATGGACTGTGTTGAGATATCTGTCATGTTTTACATGGGCTTTCTATTACTGTTGATCTGTTTTCCCTCTCTAATTACTTTTAGCATTGTATTCTTTTGCTGTTTCTGGGATCTTGATTATGGTGTGTCTGGGAATAGATTTATTTTGTTTATGGCTAACAGCAATTCAACATGCCTCACTTCTCTGAGTGTGACATTGTTTTCCCATGCTTAAGAAATTTTTTGCTAGTACTGAAAATATTCTTTTTATGTCATTTTTTAAACTACAGCTGTTTTTTGATAGCTGTTAGTCATGTTTGTATCATCTCGTAACTGCTGAGTTATTTCCTGGTTTGTTTTTAGTTTTAAGTGATCTTTCCTTTTTTGTTCACTAGCTGCAATACCATCTTCAGGGTGTCAAATTCTATCTGTTGTTTCATCCAGGTATTTTTTCCAGGTTTCAATGGAATTCTTAAAGCCCTGGATATCCGTCTGAATCTGTTTTATGCATTTTAGTTCTTTTCTGTTTTGTTCATTCAATGTTTCTATTACTTTTCTATTTATACCTATATTTTATTTTTTATTATTTTCATGTATTAAGCACGGGGTCTAGAAGGTCTCATTACACAGATTGGACTCATAGTGATCCTCCTATTTTCAGCCTCTTAAGTACTTTAATCATAGGCATGTGTCATCACGCCTAATCATAGTGCATCCTGGAGCTAGGTCTACATGGTGCTTGGGGGATCAAACCCCAGAGCTTGTTTCTGCCTAAGTAAGTGCTTTATGTCCTTTTAGTTGTGCTGAGCAATTGTTTCATGACTGTTGTCATTGTTGTTTTACTTGAGAGATTATATTTTAATCTGATTTCCTCCATAATATGATGGAGTTTTTCCTTTACTCAAGCTGCTACTATTTTGAAAGTTTCAAATGTGTGACATCCCAGTTACTCTATGGCCTTGTCTCCTGGACTTGTACTGGTTGGCTTTAAGGGTCTGAGGTTATCTAAGGAGAGGTGAACAAAGGATGTAAGAGGGAAAGATGAGTTTTCTGAAATTGTACTAGGGCACGTGTACAGTGCACATCTCTGACATCCACTGGTGACGTCAGGTACTTCTGTGCAACACATCTTAATTCCTTTTACTTAATTTTTCATCCGTTCTCCTGTTCTCTTTCCCTTCCTTCATCTCTGCCTCATTTTCACCTTTGCACATGACTTAAATCCCTATTTTCTATTACCTTATATTTTGTTTTTTGTATTATTTATATTGTATGCTTCTCACGTAAGAGAAATTATGATATATTTAAGTTTGTGGGTCAGACCTAGAATATTTTTAGAAAAGTGAAATATTGGCCAACAGGCTTGAGAATCCTCTTTGTTTGCTACAGGCCTCTGTACTATCCATATCTTGCAACTTCTTACCCTTACTATTATTTGGATTCCATGGAATTATATATTGTTTTACTGGCATTCTTTCAAAATATTTTCCTCCAACGAATTTTGCTGTGATTTTTTTTTCTAACAAATAGTTTTACTTTGTTTTTATTCTTTTGGGTTTATCTTTTGAAATGAATAAAAATGATAAAGAAAGTATTAGAAATGATACAAAATTTCATTAAGCAAAATGATAGGAATTCAACAATGATTGTTATATTTCACAGTGTTGTCTTCAAATGAACTCAAAGCTTTTATAGGTAAATGGATGCAACTAGAGATCATATTCATAAGTGAAATAAATCAGACCCACAAGTATAAACATCATACTGTCTCTAGTGTAGGCCTGCATGTGTCCTCCTGCCTCATTCTCAGGACCCTTTCCTCCCCACTCTCTCATTCTCTCAGGAAACCTCCACCCCTCCCATCCAGCCCAAGCTCAGGCCCTGCAAGTGTGGGGGTAAGATTCTGTGTTCCCCGTGTCCCCTGGGCCAGGGGCACAACAGAGGGGCACCACAGGTTCACTTCCAAGGACTGCAGCAGGAAGGAGCTGACACAACAGCCAGGCATAAATGGATATTCTCAAACTTAATACATCTGCACCTGAATTTCATTAAGTGTTAGGGTTATAACAGCACCAATGCTGCAAAGTTCAGGGGTCCGTGCTATACAAAATGACAAAGAGAAGGAGCACAGTGCAATCTCAGGCTTTGAGCCCACCCAGAACAAGTGCAGAGGACACTAGCTCAGCTGAAATATATGAATTAATAGCATTGGAAATAAAGAAACAATAGCAGAAAAGTATAGAGGAACTCAGAGCAGAATTAATTTCTAGAACAAAAAAAATCTCTGAATTCATAGCATCTAAAGTAAAGAATCAAATACAGAAACATATGGAAGAAACCCAATGCTCACCCAGAACAAGCACAGAGGACACTAGCTCAGCTGAAATCTATGAATAGCATCAGAGGTAAATAAGCAGCAGCAGAAAGGTATAGAGGAACTAAGAGCAGAATTAATTTCTGAAATCTGGTGTGATAACCTAAAACAGTAAACAAAATATGAAAGAAAAATAGGTACTGTGAAAGCAAAAGAAATTGCTCAAAGTGAAGGAATAACTGTGATGAGGGAAAGGAGAAAAGAAAGATGGAAGGGAAAAATATACAGACAGACAGACAGACAGACAGACAGATAGATACATAGATACATAGATAAATACATAGATGAATAGATAGCTTAGATAATCATACTGCTAATTGATACTGATCCAAGTTAATGCTTTTTTTGTGCGTGGTATTTTTGCTATAGCTTTGAAACTCAGCTTCAAATTTCTGTTATTTCCTTCCTTGGTCATATTTAGTGCTGATACCAAATTGTGACATCAAGATCATTTTGAAGATATAAGATATAATTTACATTTCTTTAAAGATTGTAATGCACACATTTTGACTGCACCTAAGTAATTTCTATTTTCTTTTTTTGCTTACAATTAGTGTTACATACTCACTAGACAGCATAATGAGTCTCTGGGACATTTTTACATTTTTTGTGTATCTTATATTTATTTGTCAGTGAAGAGAATGATGACTATGGTTTCAAATTGTATTTTTGACATTGATAATTTGATTTTAGTAGGAAATTATATAGTTAATTATTAAATGCTTACTTCTTACATGAAAATATTTAAGCTTTTTTTAATTCAAAGAGAAAAATTAAAACAATGTTTCAAAACAAGATAACAGGATAACAATGTTAATACACTGCAGATTGTTATTTTTAAATTAGTTACTTAGGGTACAACACATGGGGGTTTGATTGTCCCAATAACATTAGTACAATCCTTCCTTTTCAATGAACTAAGAGAAATCAGTAATATAACTATCTTAACTAAATTTCACATACTTTTTCTATTTCAATTTAGATTAAGATATGTCATTGTTCACTAAAATATTTACTATATGTAATTTATATTAATGATTCTAAGACACTATTGAAAGTACATATTGTATTTAAACTATTAATGAAATGCTTCTTAGACTAGCAAGATAGCTCAGCAGACTAAGCACCTGCTTAGGCAAGTGCAGGAATGGGGGTCCTGCACCAGCCCAGCCCCTGGGCACACTGAGCCAGCCACCGAGACCTGGCGTGGTGGCACATGCCTGTAATCCCAGCACTGGGGAGGCTGAATCAAACAATCACCATAAATCCAAGCTGCATAGTGAGACCCTGTACCAAATACATCAAATTCCATTCTCAGTGTTAAAGTTAGTGATCCAGAATTTTATAATAGTGCTTCTCAATAAATGTTTGGAAATATAACAAAAAAGAAGTGCTTCTCATGATATATAATATATATTAAAACTAAAGTTATTATTTTTTTGTATTTTTTAGGGAAGAGTCTATAGGATGTTCAGGGTCTTGCTACCAGATTGGACTTGTAGCGGTCTGCCTGTTTACACCTCCTATTAACTGAGATTACACACGCACGCCCCACCATGTCCAGTCTGTCTGTCTCAGCATGCCCTGGTGCAGCAGGGATGGAATCCCAGGCACTTTAATCTGCTGAGCTATCTGGCCAGCCCTGTTGGTAGTAATCTTGAAGTTTGATTATTATTAAAACTATACTATAATAGTGACAGAAAAAGCAGAAAAATAAAAGATCATAGTGATTGAGAAAGAAACAATTCTAATTATGTTAAAAGCATTATAATAAATATAGAAGTGGAAATCAGAAAGCCTTAGCTACGTTTTAGTTGCTGATAAGAAATACTTCGTACCTACAAGTTAAACAGGAAACTTGAGGTCACAGTTCGTACAGGTCTCACTGAATACTCAGCTGACTCCTGTGCGGTTCATGGCTGGGCAGGAAGCAGGGGGACTGCCCTCTCTCCCCTTGTCTTTCACGCGGGCTGCAAGCCTGTGGGTCGGTGCTGCCCACACTAGGGTAGGTCTCTCCTCCTCAGTATGTTTTACCAGTTTTGTCTTTGACTATTATCCATACCCATAACTTCTGTAAAAGATTCTATTGCTGAAGAAAAATTTGTTTCACTTAAAACTAGTTTTCATAATAATGCTAACATTTTTTCATTGTTTCGTGTAAAATCAAAAATGTCTCATTTGTTAGGCATTAAAATCTCTTCTGTCAATGGTATGAATCATTGCAAACATCTTTTTTTGGACTCTAGCCCAGTGTATTACTAATTAATATTTCAACTGTGTAATGTTTATTCAGACATTTTCTAATATTTCTTGTTAATATTTTTTCTCCAGTGTGTTCTACTTTGACAATATTTTCCTAATTTATACTTCTCCAGGGATATACTTAGAAAAGTGAACAAAGGTTATGATGTGAGGACAGAGAACTGACCTGTTGATCTGTTTTTCCCATCATGCTAACTTCTATAGTTGGCCTAACCAGTTGCCAAAGGAAGGCTACATTAGTGAGTATCCAACTTGCTGGAAACTCTACTAGACATCCACAAACTAAAGGGAGAGACAATTAACTCAGCTCAGATTTCAAGCAGATTCAGTCCATGGTCAGCTGTCTCTGTGGCAGTGTTTCCACCTTTTGGTCATGGCAGAAGGACCTAATCCAGCAAAGATTAGTTCTTGGTGGCCAAGGAGCAGAATAGAGGCACAGGGACAGAGACAAGTAGTAAGAGAGTGGACATGAATCTAAAGCAATGCTCCCCTCCAAATCCAGACGTTCTAAGAATTGTGTTTCATTAAAACTTGGCAGATTCCAAAGCTAATGAAGTTAACAGTATCGCAGAACTGTCAGATCCCATGCTTTGGTAATTCAAGCCAAAACATACCTCTATAAATAACATTTATTTTCCACACAGAAATTATAGAAAGTTCACAACGCTGCCTAACATATTAGCAAAAAACTTTTCTACAACTGGAAATGCAACTATCCTTTTCCCAAATCTCAACAGTTCTAGAATTTTTCAAAAGTCCAAGTGAAGTCAGTGTTTAGCTTTGAACTTTTGTGACAACCAGAAAAATACTGCAATCTCCAAGGGGACTAGTGCAGGATGACTAGTGCTCTTCTAAGAGCCAAAGCATAACTGTAATGGTTGATACTTTGTGTCAGTTGAGAAGTGTAAAAGTTTAACGAACTCCGCAGTTCTAAATCCTAGTGTGCAGAGGACATGATTACTTCTAGGATGTTTTTCACTGTGCTAAGTTTGAGACATTAGAAGTTTAACTGAGTGACTCAGAGGGGATCGGGGTCCTCAGTAGACAGCCTGAGCCTGTATAAGTAGAGGGCATGGAACTGGTGTGGGTGCCACGCCCATTCCAGTGTGTGGTCTGCAGACAATATATGGGAGGAGAAGAGTATCCCACACCCTCCATCTCACACATTCTGTGCTTTTGTTGCTTTGCTGTTTTCCGCAGACTTGAGCTCTCATCCCTCACCATGCTGTCAGGTCTTAGCTGATTAGGAACTGAAATTTCATCTGCTAGAATAATTAGACTACTGTCCTTAACGTCAACTTCCCCAAGTCTCAGCACTTGGACGAAGTATGAACAGTACCTGTTCCATATCGACAGCTCATGGCCCCTAGTCCTTTTCCTAGTACTGATCATTCCCACCTAAAACCCAAGGGGCCTTGTCTTCTATCTCTGCATTTGTATCATGAATATGGTCTTCCAAGCTCCCACCAGAATCACCCATCAAGTTCTACTTATGACATTCTAGGACTTCTGTAGTCTGTGTGTCCAGCTTTCCAACTGCCTCCAATAAGCCAGCTCCGAAGCCTTCTGAACAGTATCACTAGGTACAGTCACAAAACTGCTCCCTGTTCCCTTCACTCCAAGTTTTCTAAATTTGTCATCTTTCTCACTGCTGGACGTAATACTATATACCAAACACTTAAAGGAGAAGTTTCATTAATTTGTGTTTTCAGTCTACTTACTGACTTCATGTCAGAAACTGATAGCAGAAGAATGTGGTAGACTGAAGCTACTGAGTCCATGGCAACCAGACATCAGAGCAGGAGAGAAAGCCCAGAGAAGGGGCCCAGAGACTCCATGCAGATCCAGTAGCCCTGCTTCCTCACCACCACCCCTCAAAAGCCCCCCAAAGTGCTGATAACCCATCCTCCAAATGGTCTCAAGCTGATACAGTGGACACTTCACTTCAGCTGCTTAGAACTGCTAAAATGGACAACCTTTGTGCAATTATAAATTTTTCAATATACACCAAAATATATATTTCCTCAGGTTGTGGATATAGCTCAGTGGCACAAAGTTCTGCCTGGCAAGCACAAGGGCCTGAGATCAATTCCAGGTACAAATAAAAAAAAAAACAAAAAACATATACATTGCCTCATTTATAGTTCCTTGAAGTGGAAATCATGATTCCATATGCGTTAAAAGAAACTATAACCAAAATATTTAAAAGGTAGTTACTATGTAGGGCCCAAATAAATTATAAAAAGTTTAAAATCTCCAAAGAGAGACCCCCCCCACCGGTTTGTAACTGAGTTGAGTAATCCAAGTTCCTGAAACCTTAGGTAGGGCCATAAAACCTCTGGCCCAGTTTGAGCAAACTTCACCCCCAGCCCGAAGACATTCTTGAGGCCTGAGAACATTTTTGTGAAATAGGTCACATTGTTCAGTTACACTTTATTCCCTCTTAGTTTCCTTTTAAGGCCATATATTCTCAAACCTACCAATTATTTTAAATGTTACCCCTCACTAACCAATGTGATTTGCTTCTGTAATTTGCTTGCACCCCCTCCTATCTTGTGGTTTTTGCCTTTAAAAACTGCACCCACCACGTTGGTGGCGCGCTCTGTTCCTGCGTGTTCAGACCGCCCTACCTGCTCGTAGTAATAGAACTTTCCCTTTGTGATTTGCATGAGAGAACGACTCTTGGGGTCTTCTTTTGTGGCGATTCGACCCTCACAACTAAAGCCACTGGGTGGCAACCATAAATCTACATATTAGCTGTAATTTGGCTGTGATATTGTATTATGATTACAATTACTATTTTAATCTATATGAAATTACTGAACTACAAAATTAATAATAATTGCAATTAATTTCAAATAAAAATGAAAGGACAGTTTTCAGTAATTGTTTCAATAAGTGATGAAACTGGCTGCTCTGGAAGGCCATCTGCACTGTGCCCGGACACCCCCTGCTCGCCAGCCACCTCCGCTGTGGTCTCCAGCGGCTGGCTCACCAGAATCCTTGAACTCTCGCTTTCGAGAGTTTTCACCCACTGCACCAAGCCACCGGTGTGCCCCACCACGTCAGATGCGGCGGTGGACACCAGCTCTGAGATCACCACCGAGGACTCGAAGGAGAAGGAGGCGGCGGTGGAGGAGGTGGAGAACGGTGGAGACGCCCCTGCGGATGGGAACGATGAAGAGGAACATGGCAAGCAGGGGGCCGGCAGCGAGGTAGACTAGGAGGAGGAGGAAGGTGATGGTGAGGAAGAGGATGGACACGAAGAGGAGGAGGAAGGCGATGGTGAGGAAGAAGATAGAGACGCAGAGGAGGAGGCAGAGGCAGCTCTGGGCAAGCAGGCAGCTGAGGACGACGAGGACGACGACGTGGATACCAGAAGCAGAAGACCAACGAGGATGACTAGACATTGGGAAAAGTGAAATAAAAAGAAGCCACCGTGACCTGCTCACCCCCTTCTTCCCGTCCCAAAATCTAAACATAGTCACCCTGAACAGAGGCGTCCCCGGGTGCGGCAGCGCCACCGGTAGACCCCGCGCCCCACCCCCGCCCCACCGAGACCACACGCAGGTTTGCAACAGGGAGGAAAAAGAGCCAAAACTTGCAAGGCCCTGCTTTTTTTCCTTAAACGTACTTCAAAAAGGAAAATTTGTATTTTTTAATTTACATTTTATATTTTTGTACATATTGCTAGGGGTCAGCCAGTTTCTTTTTTTTTTTTTTTTTTGGTCTTTTTGAGACAGGGTCTCACTATGCAGTTCAGTCTGGCCTTAAGCTCACTTTGTAGCTCAGGCTGGTCTCGAACTCACAACAATCCTCCTGCCTCAGCCTCCCGAGTGCTGGGATTACAGGCATGCACCACCATGCCTGGCTGGGTCAGCCAGTTTCAATGATCCGCGGATGATCAAACCAGCCTTCGGAGCGTCCTCTGTCCTACTTCTGACTTTACTTGCGGTGGGACCATGTTCATTATAATCACAAAGGAGAAAAAAAAAAACCTTGTAAAAAAATAAAGCAAAAACCACAACAAAAAATCTTATTCCGAGCATTCTGAGTATGTACTTAGCTGTACTATAAATGGTTGGTTTGTATGAGATGGTTAAAAAGGCCAAAGATAAAAGGTTCCTTTTTTTCCCTTCTTTTGTCTATGAAGTTGCTGTTTATTTATTTATTTATTTATTTGGCCTGTTTGATGTGTGTGTGAAACAATGTTGTCCAACAATAAACTGGAATTTTATTTTAGAAAAATATATAAGTGATGAGAATTTTATGTTGGAGAGATAGCCCTATGGTATAGCACCTGCCTGAAAAGTGGAAGGTCCTGATTTTTTTTGATTTCCAGCAACAAAAATAAAAAAATAAAATTGAGAAAAATGAATGTATTTTTGCTTACAGTATTTCTAACAATAATAGGGTATCTTTTGAGAATTAAGACCGATACTACATAATGTCAACAGATGCTCCCCCCAAAAAATGTCAATAGATGCTAACTATACTTTTCAACATATATTGCACAATTGTTCTAATCAGTGTCATTTTCTTTTTAAGTTTGAGCTGGTTGTTCCTGGAAAGTGAAATAAACATGTGTTTTATTAACTGGAGTATTATTTTGATCTTGATGTATCATAATGCAGCTCATAACTTCCAGTGTAAATGAAATTAAATTATCTGTCTTAATGATTTATACCAGTTCCTTACCCATAGATTTTATTGTTATACAAATGACAATATTCTGTCATTGTTTATGTCATTTAGATGGCTTTAATATAGAAAACTAGGAAATTTAAAATGACTAATTTGTTTCTAGCAGAATTATGACCTAGTCAAACATTTTATTATTTTGTATTAAAACCAATTGAAATGTTTAATTGCACATTACCACATAACATGCTTCTGTTTTATATGACAGAAACGCAGTTTTCAAAGAATGTGTGTAAAGATAAGTAGGAAAATAGATAGATAGATACATAGATAGATAGATAGATAGATAGATAGATAGATAGGTAGATAGACAGACAGATGTAAGCCATGATGTATTGTGTGTGTATGTGTGTGTGTGTTTGTTACTGTTGCTTGAAACTTTTCATATAATCTACATTACAATAAAATCTTCAAACAGCAATTGAGAGAATTATTTTCCAAACTGGTTAACAAAGAAGACATGAGCAACTTTTGAAATTCTTCATAATAATGTAAGAAAAAAGTACATTTGAGTTTCTTTTAGAAACTTTTGTTTGTGAATATTAATAAATATGATTTTTCATTCAGGAGTTCTAAAAAATGGTGACCACATTTCAGAGTTTATGAAGAAGTCTCCATAGTAAATGAAACAGTCTCCTAGTCATAAAACTGAAATTTTAAAAAATCCCGCTTGCCCTCCTTCTTTGTAGAGCCGTCTTTCTCTTCAGAGAGCAGTCGTCAATGAAAATGTAAATTTTCAAGCAGAAAGTCAGATCATTATTTTATTCTGCAAATTTATTTATTAACTTACTTATTTTTATTCATACATCATGCTGTGCATTAATTCTTGAGAGAAATTTTTGCAGTGTAGGCTAAATTATTGCCACTGTGCGTTCTCATTTCCTTCTTTTATTCAGGAATTCCAAAAATGATCTTGGGAGAATAAAGAGTGACGTGGGTGGGTAGCAGTAAAAGAGGTCTTCTGATTTTGCTTTTATTTTCCCCCAGAAAGGTAAATTACAAAACTCAAGTAAACAAAATATCTTAAGGACGTGGTTACTGATACAAAGGATCATCCCACAGTGACTGATTTGTTGTGACTATTTTAGGAAAGAAGGAAACCATACATAAAAGTGCATGACACTTAGCTTAAGGTAATTGGTATCAAAGTTGAACTGCTGCTACAAAAAAATTGCAAGCTACTAAATACTGTAAGATGACAATTTGCAGGTGTGTGATCCGGCAAATTTCTGTCCCACATGAAGCAAATATTGGCCCTTCTTCCTCTTGCTTTTGAATCAACTCTTCATTTTATCAGGGCCTGCTCTGTGCACAGCTGGGTCAGTAGACAGGAGGGAGCCTTCTGGGCTAATGTCCAAGTGCCCACTAGGGATTGCTGCTTATGTTACCCCCGCAGGCCTGCTTCAGCAAGAAGCGGATTGAAAGCTTGCTGTCCAAGTGAATATTACGCCCTAGAGTTCCCTGACAGGTTTGCATTCCGGGTTAATGGCACAACACATAAATAAGGAAAAAGAAGAGCAATCTATCTAAAGGAGACTAAGTCTGCAATATAAACTGCCAACTAAAAACAAAAACCAGTGAAAATGTTGGAAGCAAGCATAAACTTCCCAGAAATTAAGCTTTAAACATGGGTACAGAAAGATTATGAAACAGCTATATTGAGCAAGGACTACAAGCTTCTGAACATGGTAAACTACAACCTAGGAAAACAACATAATCAACACAAATTATGCACACAGGTCAGGAAAACATCGCAGGGTCATGGTGAATATTTATTACCATTTCTTTAGTTACAAAATGAAAAAAAGTCAAAGCATTAATATATATTTTTATTTTTATTTAAAAATTATTTTAAATGCATAGTGCTTTCAGTATAAAGTATGGACTTATTAATTCATCCCTCTATGTTTACTTCATTATTGTCTTGTTCTAATTGATGGGATATAAGCCATGTAGTGTAGTACAAGTTTAGGCCAGGGTGTTTGAATTCTAATGTGTGCCTGGGATAGGATTCTATCCTACACACCAACCTTGTTTGCATTTGCAGAACGTAAGTATTCTTTATGTTTTAAATATTTTCATTTGAATGTATGTTCAGTCCATAGTGAGCACATCTGTCATGAGAATAGTCCACATGTCCCCTGGGTCTCCTGTGCTTAACCTTCCTCCCTTCAGGTCCCTTACAATCTCCACGCAGCCTTTCTCTCTGTCTCTTATCATCTTTGCTTTATTTGCTCCTTGTTTGTACCTTGGGTTTCTCACCAAAGAGAAGCATATGATATTAAAATGCTTCTTATATTGACCTGTTCTTGAGATTTGCCATTGTGCTAAGAAAGAGTACATGAAGTCTAAATTAACCACCTATGATATATACTTATATATTGCAAAGTGATAAGCAACATAATGGTTTGTAAAAATTATTATATTCAATGTAGCCAAGATATTTGAACTTCACAAATACTGTAAATATAGAAAGTTTACAATAATTACGTATAAAACGAAAATATATTCCCCAATGATAATATTATTACAGAAACAATCTGACCTAATTTCACAAATACATTATTATTTTTTAGTGTATGTACAGAGAAAGAAAGTATGAATTATTAGTTGAAATTAAATACTTCACTATGATTTTATATTAGAAGAAAAATAAATATTTTTACTAAATCTAATGAAAATCAAATAGTTTTTGGAAAGAGAATCATAGAATATGTAGCAGTTTACTGATTAGGAGAGACATGAATACACACCAAGATATACATTTTATAAAGAATAACTGCGCAGGGGGAGGGGGTTTGATCCCCAGGCCTGCCGAGCTGGCCCTGGCCCTGGAGCACACTCAGATGGCAATAGAGACTGGGCATGGTGGCATGCACCTATAATCCCAGCTTTTGGGAGCCTTTAAAAAGGAGAATCACTGTGAGTCTGATCTAGTAGTGAGACCCTCAACACCCTATCGACCCTTCCCCTAAAATACAAAAAAATGAATAGCTTTCATTTTAATATATATTACATATCATAATGAGAAGCATTTCTTTTTTGTTATATTTCCCAATATGTATTGAGAGGCACTATCATAAAATTCTGGGTCACAAACTCTAATATTGAGAATAGAATTTGATGTATTTAGTCCAAGGTCTCACTATGCACCTTAGACTTACGGTGATCCACCTGATTCAGCCTCTCCAGCATTGCGATTACAGGCATGCACCACCATGCCAGGCCTCGGTGGCCGTCTCAGAGTGCCCAGGGGCTGGACCAGTGAAGCACGTGGTGCCGGGATCAAACCCTGTCCTTGCACTTGCCTAATCATGGTTGAATTCCTATCATTTTGCTTAATGAAATTTTGTATAATTTCTAATATTTTGTTTACCATTTTTTTGTTCTCCTTAAAACATAAAATAGACCCGAAAGAATACAAACGAAGTAAAATTATTGGTTAAAAAAATCACAGCAAAACTCTTCTTTGGAGAAAAATATTTTGAAAGAATGCTAGTACAACAACATATAATTCCGTGTAATCTATAGAATAGTAAGCTAGATATGGATAGTACAGAGGCCTGTAGCAAACAAAGAGGATTCTCAAGTCTGTTGGCCAGTATTTCATTTTTCTAAAAATATTCTAAGTCTGACATATGAGCTTAAATATCTCATAATTTCTCTTACATGAGAAACATACAATATAAACAATAAAAAAATAAGGTAATAGAAAATAAGGGAGTAGGTTATGTGCAAATGTGAAAAAGAGAAGAAGGAAGAGAAAGAACAGGGGAGAAGTTGAAGTAAAAGGAATTAAAATGTGTTGCACAGAAGTACCTCATATTCCCAGCAGATGCGAGAATTGTGTAGGGTACACATGCCCTAGTACATTTTTAAGGAATTTACCTTTTCCTCTTCCATACTTTGTTCATGTCTCTCCTATTATATGCTCCAATTTTATTTTTACTTCTGAATTTCAATGATTTATGCATTATGTCTATATATTTACATGTGGTAGGTCTATGACATTTCAATGAACAGAAACAAGTTATGGAAAAGAAAGGGTCAGCCTGAATGACACAGTGATGGCAGAAAATTATAATTCTAAGTCTGGGAAGCTGAAGTAATTTCTTTTTCCTATCATAGATTTGGGTGTGGCACAGAAAGAGGTTCTTAAATTCAATCCCCAGGGGGAAGAGAGGGAGATCAGGAGAAAAAAAGGAAGGAGGGAAATAGCTTAAAATAAAAATAAAAATAGTAGAAAAGTTTTAATTCTCAAAGCCCTAAGTCTTGCACTAAAACTGAATGAAATGCACAGTTCATGAGAGCAGGGTGGGCTTCAGAGGCCACACCTCATCAGAGCTGTGCCATTGTTCTCAACATTTTATGGTAAGTTACAAATATCTTTCTAGAAAATAGGTGGATCTCATGATCAGTCCCACATAATAGGTACTATGGGTAGCTGAAAAGTTGATTTCATATTAGATGTGTGCTTAGAGGAGTCTTTTATGTCAATCAACCAATTGATTAGCTATTCTTAATATCCATTTCTCCTGAGGAAAATTAAATGACAGAAGAGCAAACAGTAACTATCTTAAATACACAGCTATGGATTAATTATGATGTCAAGTCTAGAGAGTCAGGATTTGGTCTGTATCAACATGGTGCATCCGTGGCCTGCAGCTACATCACAGAAATGAACTAGCTAAAGGCGTGTGATAGTGAGTGCACAAACACAAGTACCAGCTATACTGTCTGAGAGCTGCTGCATGCTTCAGGTGTGAGCGAAAGAAAATTGATCCTGAAAGTTCACTTTGATTTAAAAAGAACTTTAAGATTACTTAGTAAGATGCTCTACTAATAACCTACAAAAATAATCAGAGAAATACAATATTTTAGCACGTATGCATTCAGGAGAAAATGTAATTTTAGGGCTAGGTTTAGGATAGATCACATTTGCTGAAGCTTTAAGTGATCTGAGAATTTATAACAGTCTTATGAATACTGAACTTTTTCTGAACTATTGAGCACTAAATAACAATTTATTTGATTGTTCTTCATGAAAGGAAAACATATCAAAAAGACACATATGGGAAAGAGAACAAAAAATTTGAAGCTTGAGTTGTAATCATGGGGAACTTTTCTATTTCTTTTTTTTAAAAAATAGATTTCAGTGAGTCTGGCCCTGCTCCCCCTCACTAGAACTCAACTGACCTTTGACTCCTTCTTGTGCCACTATAGAAGGCAGGAGCATAAAGGACAGCTATGAGGACCTGGGGAGCCCTGCCCCGCCTGATACTGACCATCGACAGAGCTCAGCTGAGCTCACACTACTGCTGCTATCAGCACAGAGGTCAGGCAGACAGAGGATAGTTCTGGGCACCTGCCAATTCTCGTGCCTCCATCGTGGGAGCTCAGCTCTCTTACTATCACATAAGGCAGGTGGTCTGAGGGTAGCTGCTGAGTCCTGCTAACCTCACCCCATCACAGGAGGCTGCCTGAGCTGTGGCTGTGGACCCCACTGCTGTGGAAGTCAGGTGATCCCAGGGCAGCTTAGGGGACCTGGGGCACCCTGCCCCTCCTCTGCACTGCAGTATTATGAGTTTCCCTGAGCTGCAACTGCCTCTTCCACTAGGACCATCACCATAGATCTGCTGAGCTGTTGCCACCTGTCCCATCAGTAGGAGGAGGCTTGGAGAGCACTGCCCTGCACCATCCACCCCCCCCCCACACACACACACAAGAGCATTGCAGAGCTTTGGCTGGTCCTGCTCATCATCAGATCTTCTTTGTGCTGTGCCTTGTGACTCACCATGGAGGTGAAAACCATGCTGAATCCTACACAGCAGCAGCTTTGTTGAGCACATGAGCCCTAACACGTTTATGGTAGCCTGAGTCATATGCACGCCACACCCCAACCATCACTGCTCAGCTAGAGTGAACATCGGCAACCTCAAAAATGTCACAATGCAGCAGCAATGGACAATCTCAGACCTTAAAGCCAGCCAGAACAGCCCAGGAGAAAAGCTCATGGAATGACTGGGAAGTCACACAACTGAAATTTCTGAAGTAGTAGTGACTGGAGTAAAGAAACAACTCCATCAGACTATGGAGGAAGTCAGATAAAAAATAATGTCTCAGTTAAAAAAGAAATAACAACGATCACGAAAGAATTACTCAGCACATACAAAAAGGACATAGATTAAAACACAGATAGCTGAGTGGAATACAGCACCTGCTTAGGCAGATGAAGGCACCAATGTTTGACCCAGTAAACCATGTGAACTTACTTCCAGGATGCACTAAGCCCGGGTGTGAGGCACATGCGAATAACGCCAGTGCTTAAGATGCTGAAAACAGGGAGATCACTGAGTTCAATCTATGTAATAAGACATTCTGGACACTGAACTTAATACAAGAAAATAATAAAAAATAAAATATAGATATAAATAGAAAAATAATAGAGATATGGAATGAACAAAACAGAAAAGAACTAAAATGCATAAAACAGATTCAAACGGATATCCAGGGCTTTAAGAATTCCACTGAAAGCTGGAAAAACTGCCTGAATGAAATGACAGATAGAATTTCAGGCCCTGAAAATGGCATTGCAGCTAATGAACAAAAAAGGAAAGATAGCTTAAAATTAAAAATGACCAGGAAATAACTCTTCAGCAGCTACAAGATGATATAAACATGACTAATAGCTATCAAAAAACAGCTATAGTTAATAAAAATGACTATTTCAGTAGTAGCAAAAAATTCTTAAGCATGGGAAAACAATGTGACACTCAGAGAAGTGAGGCATGTTGAATTGCTGTTAGCCATAAACAAAATAAATATATTCTCAGATACATCATAATCAAGATCCCAGAAACAGTAAAAGAACACAATGATAAAAGTTATTAGAGAGAAAAAACAGATCAACTATAGTAGAAAGCCCATCTAAATCATGACAGATTTCTCAATGCAGAGCATTAAATCAACAAGAGCTTAGAATGAAGTATTTCAGGTCCTGAAAGAAAGCAAGATACAACTCAGACTGATGTAACCTGAAGAACCACCTACCAAATAATAGAGAGGAAGATCCTTCCATGAAAAAGAACAACTTGAGAAATTCATGACCACCAGGGCAAACCTAAACAGAATAATGACAGGTACTCTAAAAAGAGGCAACAAAAAAAATGAAAATGTCAAGAGCAATCACAGAAAAGAACTACCCTAGAGAGCATTCATTTAAACATAAGGCAAAATTAGGGATCCTACTGTAGGAAAATAACAGGACAAAGAGAAACCAATATGTATCGATTATACCATCAAAGAAAATGGCCTCAATTCACCAATCAATAGAAGCAGACAAGTAGAGTTGATCAAGAAGCACAGTTCAACAATATTCTGTGTACAAGAAACATATTGAATTCAAAAGGAAATTAGCGGACTGTAAATCAAACGATGGGAAACAGTACTCCACATGACAGGAACCTAGAAAAAAAGCAAAGGGAGCTATTTTAGTTGATGATAATATCAACTTCAGACCAAGAAGGATTAAGAAAAAAGGAAAAAAGGGAGTGATTAAGAGATAAGAAGGTCACTACATACTTGTTAGGTGAAAACTGTAAGAGAAAGAGATAGCAATATAAAAGTATATGTATGCAAGGCCAAGGACATAGCTCAGAGGAATAAGTGCTCCTGGCAAGCACAAGGTCCTGAGTTTGATCCCTGACACCACGACAAAAAAAGAAAAACCGTCCCTAGTTTAGGAACACCCAATTTAGGAGGACTAAGTTACATAAGACAAATTTTATCAGATATAAAATATCAAATAAGCGATAAGATAATTCCTCACAGGGACATTCGCACCTCATTGAACAGATTATCAACCAAGCGAAAAATCAACAAGGAAACAACAAAACTAAAAGAAAAAATGTACAGACATGGACTTAGTAGACCTATAAACAATGTTACACCCAATAATGTCAGAAAACAGTCTTCAAATCCGCACAAAGAATGTTCTCCAGAATAGACTGCACAGTGCCACATAGAGGATGCTTAAGGAAATGCAAAGGAGTTGAAATTATCCCAATTGAATTATCTGATCATAGTGCACTGAAACTGAAAAATGGACAAAAGAAGCAGTGCAAATTCATTAAACATACAGAAATTAAAAATACAACAAAAACACATGACCAATCATTAGGTCACAAATGAAATTAAAGGTGAAAGTAAATAATATTTAAAATTGAATAAAAATGCACATACAGGGCTCTGAATATTGTAGGTGTTATAGGTTGTCTCCAGTTGTCCCCCACAAAGCCTCATGCTGTCATAGGGTGGGGACTTTGAGAGTTTGAGATTAAGTCATGATCCATTGGATTATGGTAGATCCAAGGCTGAGATTACCTGTGTGTAGTTCCCTCACCTGGGACAAAGAACTGGAAAGTAATATGAGAGAGACAGAGACAGACTCTCCTTTGCCACTGTTGATGCTACTGCCCCATTTCTGCCTGATCTTTGCTGCCTTCATGAGTGGATGCTCTCTGCCCTGTTCCACTCTGCCTTGGAGCTGGTTGAGGATGGATTGAAACCTCCCAAAACTGTGAGCTTGTAAACAAACCTTTCCTTCCTTCATTTTGGGTGTTAGATATTTGTCCCAGCAGTAGGAGAAGAGTAACTGAGCTAGAATTTGATACCAAGAGAGGGGTCATTGCTGTGGATCCCACCCAGATTTCAGAAGTAGGCAGTCTGCCCCGAGAGAGAAGTGTGTGAAGCAGAGTCAGAAGCCTATTTCCTGGAAACCCCAGAAGTGTGCAAAAGCCAGGAGCACGGATCATCTAAGAGAAACTGCAAGGAGGGAGCAAAGCCGCCCTAAGAAAGAACACATGGGAGCTTCCACCAAAAGTGCTGTGGGGGCAACCACATGGGGTTCACAATTGGACACAGATTGCTTCGCACATTCCACATGGAACTACAGGGTTTAATGTTTGCCCTGCTGAATTTTGGACTTATGCTGATCCCTGTTGTTTGCAACTTTTGCAATATTTGTTTTGTGCCACTGAAGGTTGGAAGCATTTAACTTTTCTTTTGTGCAGGAGCTCACAGCTAAAAGTCTGCCTTGGATCTTGGAGGAGACTCAAGACTTGGACTTTTCAGCAACGCTGAAACTGTGGGGACTTTGGCAATTCTCAGAGATGGACTAAAGTGCTTTTTGCACAAGGGGATATGCATGAGGCTTTGGGGTCGAGGGGCAGAATGTTATTGTTTTTGCCTAATTGTCTACCAAAGATACATGCAGCCGTGGGTTGGGGACTCCTAGAATTTCAGATTAAATAATGATAAAATAAATTTTTTTTAAAAAAAAGAGGACCAAGAAAATAGCTCAGTGCAGTCAGGGATTGCCTGGCAAGTGCAAGGTCCTGAGTTTGATCTCTGGTACCACCAGAAAAATAAACAAATAAATAAAATTTAGAATTTGTGATTAGCTCATGATCCACTGGGATTATGCATGATCCATGGCTGGGATTATGGGGTTGTGAGTACTTCCTCTAGCCTGAGATGGATAGCATAAATGCATTATAAAAGAGATAGAGACAGACTTTCTCTCTGTAGCCATTGTGGCTCCTCTGCCACTGTGAACTGTTGCTGTCTGCCATGGGCCACTCTGCCTTGGAGCCAGCTAATTATGGACTGAAACTTCCAGTAACTATGAGCTAAATGAACCATTCGTGCCTTCGTTTTGGGTGTTGGGTATTTGTCCCAGCAATGAGAGAACAGTAACTGAGACAGGTTATTAATAAACAGACTAGAAATTCAATGTAAAATTGAAGGAAAAAAACAAAGGAAGCGCTAAGCTAATGATCTTAAAGTCCCACAAGAAACCTACACTATTCAAGACAGTATAGCTGCTGAAGAAATAGAGAAATAAATTAGCACAACCGGTAGACAAACACGAGCACAGTCAGTAGATCTTTGACATTGCAGCAAGGAAATCAGTGCGGCCACGGTGCCTATGATCGTGTACTGAAACAACTGGACACAGACCTGAAGTAGCATGTGCACCTCAGTGAGCCCCGAGCTCAGTCGTCCCTCCTCACCTCCTGTGGTCCTTCCCTAGCCAATGTCATTGGTCACCAAGGCCTGAATGTTTTTACCTTGGTGCCTTCACCAGACACTCCTTGTGGCACATGTGATGCCCCAGCTTCAGACACGAGTGTTCATTTGCTAACTACACAGATGAGACCTGTAATGATCCCTCCTGTTTTTCAGCCTCCCAATCCATGGAATTACAAGACTTCCCCACTATGCCCAGTTTCATTCCTAGTGAGCCTTAGGGGTGGGG